>JAUCBJ010008938.1:0-77573 GCA_032718475.1 Nemertoderma westbladi | reverse complement strand
GGGATAGAAGGTTTAGGCAATATCAAATCGGGATAGAAGGTTTAGGCAATATCAAAACGGGATACAAGGTTTAGGCAATATCAAAACAGGATAGAAGGTTTAGGCAATATCAAAACGGGATACAAGGTTTAGGCAATATCAAAACGGGATACAAGGTTTAGGCAACATCAAAACGGGATACAAGGTTTAGGCAATATCAAAACGGGATACAAGGTTTAGGCAATATCAAAACGGGATACAAGGTTTAGGCAATATCAAAATGGGATAAAAGGTTTAGGCAATATCAAAACGGGATACAAGGGTTAGGCAATATCAAAACGGGATATAAGGTTTAGGCAATATCAAAACGGGATAGATGGTTTAGGAAATATCAAAACGGGATACAAGGTTTAGGCAATATCAAAACGGGATACAAGGTTTAGGCAATATCAAAACTGGATACAAGGTTTAGGCAATATCAAAACGGGATAGAAGGTTTAGGCAATATCAAAACGGGATACAAGGTTTAGGCAATATCAAAACGGGATAGAAGGTTTAGGCAATATCAAAACGGGATACAAGGTTTAGGCAATATCAAAACGGAATACAAGGGTTAGGCAATATCAAAACGGGATACAAGGTTTAGGCAATATCAAAACGGGATACAAGGTTTAGGCAATATCAAAACGGGATACAAGGTTTAGGCAATATCAAAACGGGATACAAGGTTTAGGCAATATCAAAACGGGATAAAAGGTTTAGGCAATATCAAAACGGGATACAAGGTTTAGGCAATATCAAAACTGGATACAAGGTTTAGGCAATATCAAAACGGGATAGAAGGTTTAGGCAATATCAAAACGGGATACAAGGTTTAGGCAATATCAAAACGGGATAGAAGGTTTAGGCAATATCAAAACGGGATACAAGGTTTAGGCAATATCAAAACGGAATACAAGGGTTAGGCAATATCAAAACGGGATACAAGGTTTAGGCAATATCAAAACGGGATACAAGGTTTAGGCAATATCAAAACGGGATACAAGGTTTAGGCAATATCAAAACGGGATACAAGGTTTAGGCAATATCAAAACGGGATAAAAGGTTTAGGCAATATCAAAACGGGATACAAGGGTTAGGCAATATCAAAACGGGATACAAGGTTTAGGCAATATCAAACGGGATAGAAGGTTTAGGCAATATCAAAACGGGATACAAGGTTTAGGCAATATCAAAACGGGATACAAGGTTTAGGCAATATCAAAACGGGATAGAAGGTTTAGGCAATATCAAAATGGGATACAAGGTTTAGGCAATATCAAAACGGGATACAAGGCTTAGGCAATATCAAAACGGGATTCAAGGTTTAGGCAATATCAAAACGGGATAGAAGGTTTAGGCAATATCAAAACGGGATACAAGGTTTAGGCAAAATCAAAACGGGATACAAGGTTTAGGCAATATCAAAACGGGATACAAGGTATAAGCAATATCAAAACGGGATAGAAGGTTTAGGCAATATCAAAACGGGATACAAGGTTTAGGCAATATCAAAACGGGATAGAAGGTTTAGGCAATATCAAAACGGGATACAAGGTTTAGGCAATATCAAAACGGGATAGAAGGTTTAGGCAATATCAAAACGGGATACAAGGTTTAGGCAATATCAAAACGGGATACAAGGCTTAGGCAATATCAAAACAGGATACAAGGTTTAGGCAATATCAAAACGGGATAGAAGGTTTAGGCAATATCAAAACGGGATAAAAGGTTTAGGCAATATCAAAACGGGATACAAGGGTTAGGCAATATCAAAACGGGATATAAGGTTTAGGCAATATCAAAACGGGATAGATGGTTTAGGAAATATCAAAACGGGATACAAGGTTTAGGCAATATCAAAACGGGATACAAGGTTTAGGCAATATCAAAACGGGATACAAGGCTTAGGCAATATCAAAACGGGATACAAGGTTTAGGCAATATCAAAACGGGATAGAAGGTTTAGGCAATATCAAAACGGGATACAAGGTTTAGGCAATATCAAAACGGGATACCAGGTTTAGGCAATATCAAAACGGGATACAAGGTTTAGGCAACATCAAAACGGGATACAAGGTTTAGGCAATATCAAAACGGGATACAAGGTTTAGGCAATATCAAAACGGGATACAAGGTTTAGGCAATATCAAAACTGGATACAAGGTTTAGGCAATATCAAAACGGGATAGAAGGTTTAGGCAATATCAAAACGGGATACAAGGTTTAGGCAATATCAAAACGGGATAGAAGGTTTAGGCAATATCAAAACGGGATACAAGGTTTAGGCAATATCAAAACGGAATACAAGGGTTAGGCAATATCAAAACGGGATACAAGGTTTAGGCAATATCAAAACGGGATACAAGGTTTAGGCAATATCAAAACGGGATACAAGGTTTAGGCAATATCAAAACGGGATACAAGGTTTAGGCAATATCAAAACGGGATAAAAGGTTTAGGCAATATCAAAACGGGATACAAGGGTTAGGCAATATCAAAACGGGATACAAGGTTTAGGCAATATCAAACGGGATAGAAGGTTTAGGCAATATCAAAACGGGATACAAGGTTTAGGCAATATCAAAACGGGATACAAGGTTTAGGCAATATCAAAACGGGATAGAAGGTTTAGGCAATATCAAAATGGGATACAAGGTTTAGGCAATATCAAAACGGGATACAAGGCTTAGGCAATATCAAAACGGGATTCAAGGTTTAGGCAATATCAAAACGGGATAGAAGGTTTAGGCAATATCAAAACGGGATACAAGGTTTAGGCAAAATCAAAACGGGATACAAGGTTTAGGCAATATCAAAACGGGATACAAGGTATAAGCAATATCAAAACGGGATAGAAGGTTTAGGCAATATCAAAACGGGATACAAGGTTTAGGCAATATCAAAACGGGATAGAAGGTTTAGGCAATATCAAAACGGGATACAAGGTTTAGGCAATATCAAAACGGGATAGAAGGTTTAGGCAATATCAAAACGGGATACAAGGTTTAGGCAATATCAAAACGGGATACAAGGCTTAGGCAATATCAAAACAGGATACAAGGTTTAGGCAATATCAAAACGGGATAGAAGGTTTAGGCAATATCAAAACGGGATAAAAGGTTTAGGCAATATCAAAACGGGATACAAGGGTTAGGCAATATCAAAACGGGATATAAGGTTTAGGCAATATCAAAACGGGATAGATGGTTTAGGAAATATCAAAACGGGATACAAGGTTTAGGCAATATCAAAACGGGATACAAGGTTTAGGCAATATCAAAACGGGATACAAGGCTTAGGCAATATCAAAACGGGATACAAGGTTTAGGCAATATCAAAACGGGATAGAAGGTTTAGGCAATATCAAAACGGGATACAAGGTTTAGGCAATATCAAAACGGGATACCAGGTTTAGGCAATATCAAAACGGGATACAAGGTTTAGGCAACATCAAAACGGGATACAAGGTTTAGGCAATATCAAAACGGGATACAAGGTTTAGGCAATATCAAAACGGGATACAAGGTTTAGGCAATATCAAAACGGGATAGAAGGTTTAGGCAATATCAAATCGGGATAGAAGGTTTAGGCAATATCAAAACGGGATACAAGGTTTAGGCAATATCAAAACAGGATAGAAGGTTTAGGCAATATCAAAACGGGATACAAGGTTTAGGCAATATCAAAACGGGATACAAGGTTTAGGCAACATCAAAACGGGATACAAGGTTTAGGCAATATCAAAACGGGATACAAGGTTTAGGCAATATCAAAACGGGATACAAGGTTTAGGCAATATCAAAATGGGATAAAAGGTTTAGGCAATATCAAAACGGGATACAAGGGTTAGGCAATATCAAAACGGGATATAAGGTTTAGGCAATATCAAAACGGGATAGATGGTTTAGGAAATATCAAAACGGGATACAAGGTTTAGGCAATATCAAAACGGGATACAAGGTTTAGGCAATATCAAAACTGGATACAAGGTTTAGGCAATATCAAAACGGGATAGAAGGTTTAGGCAATATCAAAACGGGATACAAGGTTTAGGCAATATCAAAACGGGATAGAAGGTTTAGGCAATATCAAAACGGGATACAAGGTTTAGGCAATATCAAAACGGAATACAAGGGTTAGGCAATATCAAAACGGGATACAAGGTTTAGGCAATATCAAAACGGGATACAAGGTTTAGGCAATATCAAAACGGGATACAAGGTTTAGGCAATATCAAAACGGGATACAAGGTTTAGGCAATATCAAAACGGGATAAAAGGTTTAGGCAATATCAAAACGGGATACAAGGGTTAGGCAATATCAAAACGGGATAGAAGGTTTAGGCAATATCAAAACGGGATACAACGTTTAGGCAATATCAAAACGGGATAGAAGGTTTAGGCAATATCAAAACGGGATACAAGGTTTAGGCAATATCAAAACGGGATACAACGTTTAGGCAATATCAAAACGGGATAGAAGGTTTAGGCAATATCAAAACGGGATACAAGGTTTAGGCAATATCAAAACGGGATAGAAGGTTTAGGCAATATCAAAACGGGATACAAGGTTTAGGCAATATCAAAACGTGATACAAGGCTTAGGCAATATCAAAACGGGATAGAAGGGTTAGGAAATATCAAAACGGGATACAAGGTTTAGGCAATATCAAAACGGGATACAAGGTTTAGGCAATATCAAAACGGGATACAAGGCTTAGGCAATATCAAAACGAGATACAAGGTTTATGCAATATCAAAACGGGATAGAAGGTTTAGGCAATATCAAAACGGGATACAAGGAGGTTTAGGCAATATCAAAACGGGATAGAAGGTTTAGGCAATATCAAAACGGGATACAAGGTTTAGGCAATATCAAAACGGGATAGAAGGTTTAGGCAATATCAAAATGGGATACAAGGTTTAGGCAATATCAAAACGGGATACAAGGCTTAGGCAATATCAAAACGGGATTCAAGGTTTAGGCAATATCAAAACGGGATAGAAGGTTTAGGCAATATCAAAACGGGATACAAGGTTTAGGCAATATCAAAACGGGATACAAGGTTTAGGCAATATCAAAACGGGATACAAGGTATAGGCAATATCAAAACGGGATAGAAGGTTTAGGCAATATCAAAACGGGATACAAGGTTTAGGCAATATCAAAACGGGATAGAAGGTTTAGGCAATATCAAAACGGGATACAAGGTTTAGACAATATCAAAACGGGATAGAAGGTTTAGGCAATATCAAAACAGGATACAAGGTTTAGGCAATATCAAAACGTGATACAAGGCTTAGGCAATATCAAAACAGGATACAAGGTTTAGGCAATATCAAAACGGGATAGAAGGTTTAGGCAATATCAAAACGGGAAAAAGGTTTAGGCAATATCAAAACGGGATACAAGGTTTAGGCAATATCAAAACGGGATACAAGGTATAGGCAATATCAAAACGGGATAGAAGGTTTAGGCAATATCAAAACGGGATACAAGGCTTTGACAATATCAAAACAGGATACAAGGTTTACGCAATATCAAAACGGGATAGAAGGTTTAGGCAATATCAAAACGGGATAAAAGGTTTAGGCAATATCAAAACGGGATACAAGGGTTAGGCAATATCAAAACGGGATATAAGGTTTAGGCAATATCAAAACGGGATAGAAGGTTTAGGAAATATCAAAACGGGATACAAGGTTTAGGCAATATCAAAACGGGATACAAGGTTTAGGCAATATCAAAACGGGATACAAGGCTTAGGCAATATCAAAACGGGATACAAGGTTTATGCAATATCAAAACGGGATAGAAGGTTTAGGCAATATCAAAACGGGATACAAGGTTTAGGCAATATCAAACGGGATAGAAGGTTTAGGCAATATCAAAACGGGATACAAGGTTTAGGCAATATCAAAACGGGATACAAGGTTTAGGCAATATCAAAACGGGATAGAAGGTTTAGGCAATATCAAAATGGGATACAAGGTTTAGGCAATATCAAAACGGGATACAAGGCTTAGGCAATATCAAAACGGGATTCAAGGTTTAGGCAATATCAAAACGGGATAGAAGGTTTAGGCAATATCAAAACGGGATACAAGGTTTAGGCAAAATCAAAACGGGATACAAGGTTTAGGCAATATCAAAACGGGATACATATTATTATTAGAATTTACCACAACTTTAACAAATTAATGTTCTAGTTATATCACAAACGAATAATAGCGAATAATTTCAGCGTAATAGCATAATAGCAGCAGCGGGGTAAATGATACACATTTCTAGCGGTACCTAATATATTACACTTCATATTAAAACAAATTATATCTACTGTATATTTCAACTTACTAATTGCAGTTAGGGAAGCCCATTAATAGTATAGGTAGTCCAAATCCAATTCACGTTTTATACGGTTAAATTTGTATTTATTAAATGTTAATTTTTCTCACTTATACCTTATACCAACCCCAGCTGCCCAAAACTTCCCAATCGAGCCTCCCGAGTTCTGGATGCCATAATGATGTACATTCCGAGTTTGATGGACCAGGTTGCATTGCTGCTGCGAGTCCTGCGGAATAAGTCCTGGAATTTTAAAAGAGATGGATGAAGAGCGAAATAATGACCAAGGTATTTCACACGGATTTCTGAATACGCCGTACAGACTAGAAGAAAATGATATTCCGACTCAACCATGTCACGATTTCCACATAAACGGCATACTCTGTCATTCCTTGGAATCTCGTACCATCTCCCAGACTCAATGGCAAGATGATGCGATGAACAACGTAGTTGCGAAATTGATCTTCGCAATAAGACATGACCCTTCAGACAGTCCAAATAGGGCTCACAGGCAAAAGAGTCTTTACAATAAAGGGTACCTTTTGGGGATGTCTCAACATCTGTCCACCATTCTTGTATGAAAATATCCTGCAACCTCGACCTGAACTTGTTGACGAAGGAGGTTTCAGATTCCACTAACTGGGCATTCCACACTCCAGAAAATCCTGTTGCATTCAACAGGTCCCTCACTCTAGAAACCCAATTTGTTGCTCTCCTTACTAGGACATCGTCCAGAAGAAATAAATAGGATGCCTTGGTTAGACGATATCGTGGAAGTTTCAAAATTTTCAACCAATATTTGATTATCCTAATCTTGCGTTCAATGTCTTGAGGAAAAATGCCAGTTTCACCATATACTGCGAAATTAGGAGATGATCTTTTGACACCTAGAAAATATTTAATGAATCGTAGACTTACACGTTCAATATCCGTGGCTTGGTGAAAACCCCACACCTCACACCCATACATCATTATGGGTTTTACAAGAGTGTTAAAAAGATTTCTTGCCATTCCGAAACTTATGTTAGGGAAAAATGCAATATAACGCATCAGCATGAATAGCGCTTTCCTCGCACGATCACCCAACGCAGACTGCGCTAATGCGAATTTACCAGTAGAAGACAACTCAATTCCCAGATATGTATAGTGATTTACAACCTCAAGCTCCTCCCCTTTGTATAACCACCTGTCTTGACTGGAGACCAAACCACCCTTCCTAAAAACGATTACCTTCGACTTAGAAAGATTTACTCTGAGGGACCAATAATCACAATAATGTTCTAGACATGTCAAAGCGCCCTGCAGATCCTGAGGTGTGTTGGCCAACAGAACAATGTCATCGGCATATAAAAGTAAATAGAGTTTCACGTATCCCATGACAACACCCGCCACTTGACCACTCTCTAATTCACTCTCGAGATCATTGAGAAAAAGTGAAAACAGTAAAGGCGACAGGCATTCACCTTGAATAACGCCCAGCAAGCATGTAAACTCATTTGATATCCCATCCTTCCGAACACAACACTTCACATTTGAGTATATGCTTTTAATTAACTGGAACAAGCGACCACCAAAACCCAGCGAGATCAATTTAATCCACAGGGCATTTCTGTCCACCGAATCAAATGCTTTTTTAAAGTCTATGAAACTACAATAAAGCCGAGATTTCTTCCCATCATTCAAAACGTAGTGTTCGATAAGCGAATTTAATATAAAGATCTGATCTATTGTGGAATAACCTGGGCGGTATCCTGCCTGGGACTCTATAATAGTCCTGAAACACCCAGCCCACCAAGTGAGTCTGCTGTTTATTAGCGAAGTTAGCAACTTCCCAAGAATACTTAACAATGTTATACCTCTGAAATTTCCCGGATCCAATCTGCAACCTTTATTCTTGTACAGTGGAACAATAAGCCCGAGTGTCCATCCTTCTGGGAAATATCCTGTGTATAGAATAGCATTAAACAAGCATGTTATTATCGATAACAACTGTGTAGAGCCAAGTATAAGATACTCACTTAATATATTGTCTACTCCGGGCGACTTACCCCTCTTCAAGTTCGCCCACGCTCTAGAGACCTCCTCTTCTTCGAAGGGGTCCCCTAATAAAAGCTCAAATGTCACCCTACTTTCAATTAAATCAATATTTGTCCGAGGACACACCCCCATATCCTCAAAACCTGATACCTTGCCTGACAATTCTCGGAAGTGCGTTTCAAACTCGGAAAGCGAAGGTTCTTGCTCACCCACACGCCTGCTTGTCCTACATACACTCTTTAACTTCTTCCAGAACTTCTTTATATTACCCTTATAAAATGAAGTTAAACATTCAGACTGATTACTTAGATACTCATACCTAGCCTTCCTCAAGACTCTCTTATAAGCTGTACGCCTGGATTGTAAAACTAACAAGTTCTCATTGCTATGCACACTTTGCCAATCTCTAAGTGCCCTGGAAAATACAGTCTTTTCCTCTTTACACGCATCATTGAACCACACTGCCCCACCATTACCTGGATGGACAGTCTTCGTTCGTCTACCGCAAGTACCTGATAAATCACTGGATATTGTTGAAAAGAATGAGTTCAATCTGTTTACTGCCTCGTCTATGTTACTGGCACTCAAATCATCCCCAGTAATACAATCTATTATGGCATTTAACTCATTAGTTGCAAAATCTGAATTTAGCTGTGCCATATATTTATTTGTATAGTATTCTTTCCATTTAGAAACACAGGGTGTCGATGACCCAGGAGTTTGTGCTTCTTGGTCCGATCTCCCACCAACTAGGATGTTTTTATCAGGCTCATTATTTTTTTTAATATTAAATGAGACTGAGGTAGTAACGTGATGGGAAAAAATATTTGGTTTTCCTATACTAAATTTCCCACAAGAGGCTAGCATTTGCACCGACCCTATAACATAATCAATAGTTGACTTCCCAACTGTATTATTCCCTGCATTACAAAAATACGTATAATCTCCAATATGCTTGTCTTCGCCAACCCTTCCGTTGAAAATACGCAGTCCGGTGGCCTTACACAGTTCTATAAGCCTCCGGCCATGCGGGTTAACTGCACCTGCCTTAGAAACTCTATGCACCTGAATATTAAACGTATTAAATTCATCAATATCAAATACGTAATCATCTGGCAAAAGCTCATTTAAACCATTATTGGCACGTTCATCTGAAACTATGTAATCCGGTAAAGTAGCAGTTTTTGCATTAAAGTCACCCGCCAGAAGCACCTGCACATTACTAAACTGGGCTATGTCATTCTCTAAATTGTCAAACATGCCAATAGTATTATTATCATGGGCAGTTGAACCCGCTGGTGGAATGTATACACAGCCTAACATTACATCAATATTTGTTCTAAAAATATCTCTAGAAATTTTTAACCATAAAATATCATCGACCACCACATTATTATCAACTTTAAAAATACCATAACTCAATTCATTACGAAAATAAACAGTGACCCCGCCGCTGTAACGTTTTGCCCTATTGTGTTTATATTTCCTAAACGTACTGAACTGACTGTATCCAAACGCACCCAAATCAATATCAACTGTACTTAAGGGTCCCAACCAAGTTTCGAGACAAATAAAAATATCGTAATTACAAACTAATTGTATAAAGTCTGGATTTACAATGGCAGATGCTATACCTTCAACGTTCAAACACCCAATGTTAAATTGTTTATTGGTTAGTTTTGTCTGTGTACTTTCCGGTGGAACCGACGTACTTACACTATTGTCTGGCAAACCTCCCCTTGAATTTATCCCGCCCCATTGCCTATTTCCTGTCGAGGGACTCCCGGGTTGGACTGCGTCGTAACATTCTCGTTACTAACTGTAGTATCCTTTGTCCAACCAGCATGTCCGTCACCAGCGGCTCCTAACATATTACCTCCATAAAGGTCCGTCATTGTTTCGGTACCTGCCACGCCTCTTCTTCGTGGCAAACTAAGGCTACGTCCCCGACGAGCGACTCCGTCACTATCAGGGATACCAGACTTTTTCGCTTTCCTTGGGTAACTTTTCCTCTTTGCATTAACACGAGCGAAGGCAGCAACTTCGACTACATTGTTACTAGTGTCAGCGACACCATCACCCGCCCATTCTTCCATGTTAGCTGCATGTCCTAATGAGACACCCATGCTCTCCTCGTCGGGGGCTTCCAGACTCTCACCCGCAACCTCTGGGTGATTTACCGCCCCTGTAGAATTCGCACCTGGTTCACCCCGCGGTTGGAAGGAGGTTCTGACCGGACCGGAAGTGACATTACGGGCTGGTGCAGACGAGTACGCACCTGGTTCACCCCGCGGTTGGAAGGAGGTTCTGACTGGACCGGAAGTGACATTACGAACTGGTGCAGAGGTATACACACCTGGTTCACTCCGCGGTTGGAATGAGGTTCTGACCGGACCGGAAGTGACATTACGGGCTGGTGCAGACGGGTACGCAACTGGTTCACCCCGCGGTTGGAAGGAGGTTCTGACCGGACCGGAAGTGACATTACGGGCTGGTGCAGACGGGTACGCACCTGGTTCACCCCGCGGTTGGAAGGAGGTTCTGACCGGACCGGAAGTGACATTACGGGCTGGTGCAGACGGGTACGCATCTGGTTCACCCCGCTGTTGGAAGGAGGTTCTGACCGGACCGGAAGTGACATTACGGGCTGGTGCAGACGGGTACGCATCTGGTTCACCCCGCGGTTGGAAGGAGGTTCTGACCGGACCGGAAGTGACATTACGGGCTGGTGCAGACGGGTACGCACCTGGTTCACCCCGCGGTTGGAAGGGAAATCTAACCGGACCAGAAATGACATTTCGTCTGTTCCAGTTATTGCCACCCGCTACCGGTAAGGAATCGTATTTCTCCTGCAGAATAGCATCTAAGGAAATATCGGGTCTATTGTGCACTTCCCACCCATTTATATATACATTATTTATTCGCAAGCTGCTCCCGTTCATTCTGGTAATCATACTTCGTTGCTGGGCCTCCCTGGACAAGCGAAATAAAGTTCCCCGGTGCTGGCGCATTTCTTGTGGAAAGTCGTCGAGCAGGCGATGCTCGGAACCAGCTAGCCTGCCTTTCTGATCAAGAACCCGGAATTTATCCTTCATGCTCAGAAATTCAATTTTAAGAGGACGAGTCTTACCTGGTACTAAGCGTCCTTGCCTAGAGACTCTCTCCATTGCAAAGTAACTATCAATACCGAGTTTAGTAGCAATAAACTCGCGCGCTACTTCTTCCGTGTCTTCTTTCTGTCGTTCGCATAGATTTGTGACGATAAGGTTACGGCGTCCCCATTGCCTTTCGTTCTCAACCTCTCTGCGCAACAATGAGAAGTATTTAGCATCCATTCTCTCTTCTACTCCCACAATCTGGCTCTTCACCTCACCGATACAATTTCTTATTTCCGGTATCAGTAAAATGCTGTCAAGGTGTTGCCTGGTTAGAGCGACCTCATCAACCCCAGAATGCCCACCGGTACCCGAACGTCCACTACTGCTGATCCGTGGGCGTTTGTCCCGGCGGTGTTGCACGGTTTCGAACCCGGAAGCGGAAAGGTTGTTGGAACTTCCGTTAGCAGAATTAAACGCGCTGTAAGACTGAGCCATAGCTTCGTCGGAAACATCGCATTCCGTATAGGATGGATCCGCAGCCGATTCCGATACCGGTACTTCTACAGATGAATGCCTGCTGACTTCCCCCAGGCCTACTGAGGGAAGCCTGCTCCCGGAAACCCCGTGTGATGTGCCGGTAACACTGGTGGCTACCAACATTGCGTCGGCAACCTCCACCTCAATATCGTTCATCAACGCTGGTGTACCATTTCCATAGTCACTATAAGTTAACGAGTTATCTACATTCGCCATATAAACAGAGGGCGGAACAGTCACAACTTATCGGTATATATGATATATGTATATATGATATTGACTACCGAACCGGTACTTAATTTACATACTACACTTACAAGGTATAAGCAATATCAAAACGGGATAGAAGGTTTAGGCAATATCAAAACGGGATACAAGGTTTAGGCAATATCAAAACGGGATAGAAGGTTTAGGCAATATCAAAACGGGATACAAGGTTTAGGCAATATCAAAACGTGATACAAGGCTTAGGCAATATCAAAACAGGATACAAGGTTTAGGCAATATCAAAACGGGATAGAAGGTTTAGGCAATATCAAAACGGGAAAAAGGTTTAGGCAATATCAAAACGGGATACAAGGTTTAGGCAATATCAAAACGGGATAGAAGGTTTAGGAAATATCAAAACGGGATACAAGGTTTAGGCAATATCAAAACGGGATACAAGGTTTAGGCAATATCAAAACGGGATACAAGGCTTAGGCAATATCAAAACGGGATACAAGGTTTATGCAATATCAAAACGGGATAAAAGGTTTAGGCAATATCAAAACGGGATACAAGGGTTAGGCAATATCAAAACGGGATATAAGGTTTAGGCAATATCAAAACGGGATAGATGGTTTAGGAAATATCAAAACGGGATACAAGGTTTAGGCAATATCAAAACGGGATACAAGGTTTAGGCAATATCAAAACGGGATACAAGGCTTAGGCAATATCAAAACGGGATACAAGGTTTAGGCAATATCAAAACGGGATAGAAGGTTTAGGCAATATCAAAACGGGATACAAGGTTTAGGCAATATTAAACGGGATAGAAGGTTTAGGCAATATCAAAACGGGATACAAGGTTTAGGCAATATCAAAACGGGATACAAGGTTTAGGCAATATCAAAACGGGATAGAAGGTTTAGGCAATATCAAAATGGGATACAAGGTTTAGGCAACATCAAAACGGGATACAAGGTTTAGGCAATATCAAAACGGGATACAAGGTTTAGGCAATATCAAAACGGGATACAAGGTTTAGGCAATATCAAAACGGGATAGAAGGTTTAGGCAATATCAAATCGGGATAGAAGGTTTAGGCAATATCAAAACGGGATACAAGGTTTAGGCAATATCAAAACAGGATAGAAGGTTTAGGCAATATCAAAACGGGATACAAGGTTTAGGCAATATCAAAACGGGATACAAGGTTTAGGCAACATCAAAACGGGATACAAGGTTTAGGCAATATCAAAACGGGATACAAGGTTTAGGCAATATCAAAACGGGATACAAGGTTTAGGCAATATCAAAATGGGATAAAAGGTTTAGGCAATATCAAAACGGGATACAAGGGTTAGGCAATATCAAAACGGGATATAAGGTTTAGGCAATATCAAAACGGGATAGATGGTTTAGGAAATATCAAAACGGGATACAAGGTTTAGGCAATATCAAAACGGGATACAAGGTTTAGGCAATATCAAAACTGGATACAAGGTTTAGGCAATATCAAAACGGGATAGAAGGTTTAGGCAATATCAAAACGGGATACAAGGTTTAGGCAATATCAAAACGGGATAGAAGGTTTAGGCAATATCAAAACGGGATACAAGGTTTAGGCAATATCAAAACGGAATACAAGGGTTAGGCAATATCAAAACGGGATACAAGGTTTAGGCAATATCAAAACGGGATACAAGGTTTAGGCAATATCAAAACGGGATACAAGGTTTAGGCAATATCAAAACGGGATACAAGGTTTAGGCAATATCAAAACGTGATAAAAGGTTTAGGCAATATCAAAACGGGATACAAGGGTTAGGCAATATCAAAACGGGATATAAGGTTTAGGCAATATCAAAACGGGATAGAAGGTTTAGGAAATATCAAAACGGGATACAAGGTTTAGGCAATATCAAAACGGGATACAAGGTTTAGGCAATATCAAAACGGGATACAAGGCTTAGGCAATATCAAAACGGGATACAAGGTTTATGCAATATCAAAACGGGATAGAAGGTTTAGGCAATATCAAAACGGGATACAAGGTTTAGGCAATATCAAAACGGGATAGAAGGTTTAGGCAATATCAAAACGGGATACAAGGTTTAGGCAATATCAAAACGGGATACAAGGTTTAGGCAATATCAAAACGGGATAGAAGGTTTAGGCAATATCAAAATGGGATACAAGGTTTAGGCAATATCAAAACGGGATACAAGGCTTAGGCAATATCAAAACGGGATTCAAGGTTTAGGCAATATCAAAACGGGATAGAAGGTTTAGGCAATATCAAAACGGGATACAAGGTTTAGGCAAAATCAAAACGGGATACAAGGTTTAGGCAATATCAAAACGGGATACAAGGTATAAGCAATATCAAAACGGGATAGAAGGTTTAGGCAATATCAAAACGGGATACAAGGTTTAGGCAATATCAAAACGGGATAGAAGGTTTAGGCAATATCAAAACGGGATACAAGGTTTAGGCAATATCAAAACGGGATAGAAGGTTTAGGCAATATCAAAACGGGATACAAGGTTTAGGCAATATCAAAACGGGATACAAGGCTTAGGCAATATCAAAACAGGATACAAGGTTTAGGCAATATCAAAACGGGATAGAAGGTTTAGGCAATATCAAAACGGGATAAAAGGTTTAGGCAATATCAAAACGGCATACAAGGGTTAGGCAATATCAAAACGGGATATAAGGTTTAGGCAATATCAAAACGGGATAGATGGTTTAGGAAATATCAAAACGGGATACAAGGTTTAGGCAATATCAAAACGGGATACAAGGTTTAGGCAATATCAAAACGGGATACAAGGCTTAGGCAATATCAAAACGGGATACAAGGTTTAGGCAATATCAAAACGGGATAGAAGGTTTAGGCAATATCAAAACGGGATACAAAGTTTAGGCAATATCAAAACGGGATACCAGGTTTAGGCAATATCAAAACGGGATACAAGGTTTAGGCAACATCAAAACGGGATACAAGGTTTAGGCAATATCAAAACGGGATACAAGGTTTAGGCAATATCAAAACGGGATACAAGGTTTAGGCAATATCAAAACGGGATAGAAGGTTTAGGCAATATCAAATCGGGATAGAAGGTTTAGGCAATATCAAAACGGGATACAAGGTTTAGGCAATATCAAAACAGGATAGAAGGTTTAGGCAATATCAAAACGGGATACAAGGTTTAGGCAATATCAAAACGGGATAGAAGGTTTAGGCAATATCAAAACGGGATACAAGGTTTAGGCAATATCAAAACGGGATAGAAGGTTTAGGCAATATCAAAATGGGATACAAGGTTTAGGCAATATCAAAACGGGATACAAGGCTTAGGCAATATCAAAACGGGATTCAAGGTTTAGGCAATATCAAAACGGGATAGAAGGCTTAGGCAATATCAAAACGGGATTCAAGGTTTAGGCAATATCAAAACGGGATAGAAGGTTTAGGCAATATCAAAACGGGATACAACGTTTAGGCAATATCAAAACGGGATAGAAGGTTTAGGCAATATCAAAACGGGATACAAGGTTTAGGCAATATCAAAACGGGATAGAAGGTTTAGGCAATATCAAAACGGGATACAAGGTTTAGGCAATATCAAAACGGGATAGAAGGGTTAGGAAATATCAAAACGGGATACAAGGTTTAGGCAATATCAAAACGGGATACAAGGTTTAGGCAATATCAAAACGGGATACAAGGCTTAGGCAATATCAAAACGAGATACAAGGTTTATGCAATATCAAAACGGGATAGAAGGTTTAGGCAATATCAAAACGGGATACAAGGAGGTTTAGGCAATATCAAAACGGGATAGAAGGTTTAGGCAATATCAAAACGGGATACAAGGTTTAGGCAATATCAAAACGGGATAGAAGGTTTAGGCAATATCAAAATGGGATACAAGGTTTAGGCAATATCAAAACGGGATACAAGGCTTAGGCAATATCAAAACGGGATTCAAGGTTTAGGCAATATCAAAACGGGATAGAAGGTTTAGGCAATATCAAAACGGGATACAAGGTTTAGGCAATATCAAAACGGGATACAAGGTTTAGGCAATATCAAAACGGGATACAAGGTATAGGCAATATCAAAACGGGATAGAAGGTTTAGGCAATATCAAAACGGGATACAAGGTTTAGGCAATATCAAAACGGGATAGAAGGTTTAGGCAATATCAAAACGGGATACAAGGTTTAGACAATATCAAAACGGGATAGAAGGTTTAGGCAATATCAAAACAGGATACAAGGTTTAGGCAATATCAAAACGTGATACAAGGCTTAGGCAATATCAAAACAGGATACAAGGTTTAGGCAATATCAAAACGGGATAGAAGGTTTAGGCAATATCAAAACGGGAAAAAGGTTTAGGCAATATCAAAACGGGATACAAGGTTTAGGCAATATCAAAACGGGATACAAGGTATAGGCAATATCAAAACGGGATAGAAGGTTTAGGCAATATCAAAACGGGATACAAGGCTTTGACAATATCAAAACAGGATACAAGGTTTACGCAATATCAAAACGGGATAGAAGGTTTAGGCAATATCAAAACGGGATAAAAGGTTTAGGCAATATCAAAACGGGATACAAGGGTTAGGCAATATCAAAACGGGATATAAGGTTTAGGCAATATCAAAACGGGATAGAAGGTTTAGGAAATATCAAAACGGGATACAAGGTTTAGGCAATATCAAAACGGGATACAAGGTTTAGGCAATATCAAAACGGGATACAAGGCTTAGGCAATATCAAAACGGGATACAAGGTTTATGCAATATCAAAACGGGATAGAAGGTTTAGGCAATATCAAAACGGGATACAAGGTTTAGGCAATATCAAACGGGATAGAAGGTTTAGGCAATATCAAAACGGGATACAAAGTTTAGGCAATATCAAAACGGGATACAAGGTTTAGGCAATATCAAAACGGGATAGAAGGTTTAGGCAATATCAAAATGGGATACAAGGTTTAGGCAATATCAAAACGGGATACAAGGCTTAGGCAATATCAAAACGGGATTCAAGGTTTAGGCAATATCAAAACGGGATAGAAGGTTTAGGCAATATCAAAACGGGATACAAGGTTTAGGCAAAATCAAAACGGGATACAAGGTTTAGGCAATATCAAAACGGGATACAAGGTATAAGCAATATCAAAACGGGATAGAAGGTTTAGGCAATATCAAAACGGGATACAAGGTTTAGGCAATATCAAAACGGGATAGAAGGTTTAGGCAATATCAAAACGGGATACAAGGTTTAGGCAATATCAAAACGGGATAGAAGGTTTAGGCAATATCAAAACGGGATACAAGGTTTAGGCAATATCAAAACGGGATACAAGGCTTAGGCAATATCAAAACAGGATACAAGGTTTAGGCAATATCAAAACGGGATAGAAGGTTTAGGCAATATCAAAACGGGATAAAAGGTTTAGGCAATATCAAAACGGGATACAAGGGTTAGGCAATATCAAAACGGGATATAAGGTTTAGGCAATATCAAAACGGGATAGATGGTTTAGGAAATATCAAAACGGGATACAAGGTTTAGGCAATATCAAAACGGGATACAAGGTTTAGGCAATATCAAAACGGGATACAAGGCTTAGGCAATATCAAAACGGGATACAAGGTTTAGGCAATATCAAAACGGGATAGAAGGTTTAGGCAATATCAAAACGGGATACAAGGTTTAGGCAATATCAAAACGGGATACCAGGTTTAGGCAATATCAAAACGGGATACAAGGTTTAGGCAACATCAAAACGGGATACAAGGTTTAGGCAATATCAAAACGGGATACAAGGTTTAGGCAATATCAAAACGGGATACAAGGTTTAGGCAATATCAAAACGGGATAGAAGGTTTAGGCAATATCAAATCGGGATAGAAGGTTTAGGCAATATCAAAACGGGATACAAGGTTTAGGCAATATCAAAATGGGATAAAAGGTTTAGGCAATATCAAAACGGGATACAAGGGTTAGGCAATATCAAAACGGGATATAAGGTTTAGGCAATATCAAAACGGGATAGATGGTTTAGGAAATATCAAAACGGGATACAAGGTTTAGGCAATATCAAAACGGGATACAAGGTTTAGGCAATATCAAAACGGGATAGATGGTTTAGGAAATATCAAAACGGGATACAAGGTTTAGGCAATATCAAAACGGGATACAAGGTTTAGGCAATATCAAAACGGGATAGAAGGTTTAGGCAATATCAAAACGGGATACAAGGTTTAGGCAATATCAAAACGGGATAGAAGGTTTAGGCAATATCAAAACGGGATACAAGGTTTAGGCAATATCAAAACGGGATACCAGGTTTAGGCAATATCAAAACGGGATACAAGGTTTAGGCAACATCAAAACGGGATACAAGGTTTAGGCAATATCAAAACGGGATACAAGGTTTAGGCAATATCAAAACGGGATACAAGGTTTAGGCAATATCAAAACGGGATAGAAGGTTTAGGCAATATCAAATCGGGATAGAAGGTTTAGGCAATATCAAAACGGGATACAAGGTTTAGGCAATATCAAAACGGGATACAAGGCTTAGGCAATATCAAAACGGGATACAAGGTTTATGCAATATCAAAACGGGATAGAAGGTTTAGGCAATATCAAAACGGGATACAAGGTTTAGGCAATATCAAAACGGGATAGAAGGTTTAGGCAATATCAAAACGGGATACAAGGTTTAGGCAAAATCAAAACGGGATACAAGGTTTAGGCAATATCAAAACGGGATACAAGGTATAAGCAATATCAAAACGGGATACAAGGTTTAGGCAATATCAAAACGGGATAGAAGGTTTAGGCAATATCAAAACGGGATAGAAGGTTTAGGCAATATCAAAACGGGATAGAAGGTTTAGGCAATATCAAAACGGGATACAAGGCTTAGGCAATATCAAAACAGGATACAAGGTTTAGGCAATATCAAAACGGGATAGAAGGTTTAGGCAATATCAAAACGGGATAAAAGGTTTAGGCAATATCAAAACGGGATACAAGGGTTAGGCAATATCAAAACGGGATATAAGGTTTAGGCAATATCAAAACGGGATAGATGGTTTAGGCAATATCAAAACGGGATACAAGGAGGTTTAGGCAATATCAAAACGGGATAGAAGGTTTAGGCAATATCAAAACGGGATACAAGGTTTAGGCAATATCAAAACGGGATAGAAGGTTTAGGCAATATCAAAATGGGATACAAGGTTTAGGCAATATCAAAACGGGATACAAGGCTTAGGCAATATCAAAACGGGATTCAAGGTTTAGGCAATATCAAAACGGGATAGAAGGTTTAGGCAATATCAAAACGGGATACAAGGTTTAGGCAATATCAAAACGGGATACAAGGTTTAGGCAATATCAAAACGGGATACAAGGTATAGGCAATATCAAAACGGGATAGAAGGTTTAGGCAATATCAAAACGGGATACAAGGTTTAGGCAATATCAAAACGGGATAGAAGGTTTAGGCAATATCAAAACGGGATACAAGGTTTAGACAATATCAAAACGGGATAGAAGGTTTAGGCAATATCAAAACAGGATACAAGGTTTAGGCAATATCAAAACGTGATACAAGGCTTAGGCAATATCAAAACAGGATACAAGGTTTAGGCAATATCAAAACGGGATAGAAGGTTTAGGCAATATCAAAACGGGAAAAAGGTTTAGGCAATATCAAAACGGGATACAAGGTTTAGGCAATATCAAAACGGGATACAAGGTATAGGCAATATCAAAACGGGATAGAAGGTTTAGGCAATATCAAAACGGGATACAAGGCTTTGACAATATCAAAACAGGATACAAGGTTTACGCAATATCAAAACGGGATAGAAGGTTTAGGCAATATCAAAACGGGATAAAAGGTTTAGGCAATATCAAAACGGGATACAAGGGTTAGGCAATATCAAAACGGGATATAAGGTTTAGGCAATATCAAAACGGGATAGAAGGTTTAGGAAATATCAAAACGGGATACAAGGTTTAGGCAATATCAAAACGGGATACAAGGTTTAGGCAATATCAAAACGGGATACAAGGCTTAGGTAATATCAAAACGGGATACAAGGTTTATGCAATATCAAAACGGGATAGAAGGTTTAGGCAATATGAAAACGGGATACAAGGTTTAGGCAATATCAAACGGGATAGAAGGTTTAGGCAATATCAAAACGGGATACAAGGTTTAGGCAATATCAAAACGGGATACAAGGTTTAGGCAATATCAAAACGGGATAGAAGGTTTAGGCAATATCAAAATGGGATACAAGGTTTAGGCAATATCAAAACGGGATACAAGGCTTAGGCAATATCAAAACGGGATTCAAGGTTTAGGCAATATCAAAACGGGATAGAAGGTTTAGGCAATATCAAAACGGGATACAAGGTTTAGGCAAAATCAAAACGGGATACAAGGTTTAGGCAATATCAAAACGGGATACAAGGTATAAGCAATATCAAAACAGGATACAAGGTTTAGGCAATATCAAAACGGGATAGAAGGTTTAGGCAATATCAAAACGGGATAAAAGGTTTAGGCAATATCAAAACGGGATACAAGGGTTAGGCAATATCAAAACGGGATATAAGGTTTAGGCAATATCAAAACGGGATAGATGGTTTAGGAAATATCAAAACGGGATACAAGGTTTAGGCAATATCAAAACGGGATACAAGGTTTAGGCAATATCAAAACGGGATACAAGGCTTAGGCAATATCAAAACGGGATACAAGGTTTAGGCAATATCAAAACGGGATAGAAGGTTTAGGCAATATCAAAACGGGATACAAGGTTTAGGCAATATCAAAACGGGATACCAGGTTTAGGCAATATCAAAACGGGATACAAGGTTTAGGCAACATCAAAACGGGATACAAGGTTTAGGCAATATCAAAACGGGATACAAGGTTTAGGCAATATCAAAACGGGATACAAGGTTTAGGCAATATCAAAACGGGATAGAAGGTTTAGGCAATATCAAATCGGGATAGAAGGTTTAGGCAATATCAAAACGGGATACAAGGTTTAGGCAATATCAAAACAGGATAGAAGGTTTAGGCAATATCAAAACGGGATACAAGGTTTAGGCAATATCAAAACGGGATACAAGGTTTAGGCAACATCAAAACGGGATACAAGGTTTAGGCAATATCAAAACGGGATACAAGGTTTAGGCAATATCAAAACGGGATACAAGGTTTAGGCAATATCAAAATGGGATAAAAGGTTTAGGCAATATCAAAACGGGATACAAGGGTTAGGCAATATCAAAACGGGATATAAGGTTTAGGCAATATCAAAACGGGATAGATGGTTTAGGAAATATCAAAACGGGATACAAGGTTTAGGCAATATCAAAACGGGATACAAGGTTTAGGCAATATCAAAACTGGATACAAGGTTTAGGCAATATCAAAACGGGATAGAAGGTTTAGGCAATATCAAAACGGGATACAAGGTTTAGGCAATATCAAAACGGGATAGAAGGTTTAGGCAATATCAAAACGGGATACAAGGTTTAGGCAATATCAAAACGGAATACAAGGGTTAGGCAATATCAAAACGGGATACAAGGTTTAGGCAATATCAAAACGGGATACAAGGTTTAGGCAATATCAAAACGGGATACAAGGTTTAGGCAATATCAAAACGGGATACAAGGTTTAGGCAATATCAAAACGGGATAAAAGGTTTAGGCAATATCAAAACGGGATACAAGGGTTAGGCAATATCAAAACGGTATATAAGGTTTAGGCAATATCAAAACGGGATAGAAGGTTTAGGAAATATCAAAACGGGATACAAGGTTTAGGCAATATCAAAACGGGATACAAGGTTTAGGCAATATCAAAACGGGATACAAGGCTTAGGCAATATCAAAACGGGATACAAGGTTTATGCAATATCAAAACGGGATAGAAGGTTTAGGCAATATCAAAACGGGATACAAGGTTTAGGCAATATCAAAACGGGATAGAAGGTTTAGGCAATATCAAAACGGGATACAAGGTTTAGGCAATATCAAAACGGGATACAAGGTTTAGGCAATATCAAAACGGGATAGAAGGTTTAGGCAATATCAAAATGGGATACAAGGTTTAGGCAATATCAAAACGGGATACAAGGCTTAGGCAATATCAAAACGGGATTCAAGGTTTAGGCAATATCAAAACGGGATAGAAGGTTTAGGCAATATCAAAACGGGATACAAGGTTTAGGCAAAATCAAAACGGGATACAAGGTTTAGGCAATATCAAAACGGGATACAAGGTATAAGCAATATCAAAACGGGATAGAAGGTTTAGGCAATATCAAAACGGGATACAAGGTTTAGGCAATATCAAAACGGGATAGAAGGTTTAGGCAATATCAAAACGGGATACAAGGTTTAGGCAATATCAAAACGGGATAGAAGGTTTAGGCAATATCAAAACGGGATACAAGGTTTAGGCAATATCAAAACGGGATACAAGGCTTAGGCAATATCAAAACAGGATACAAGGTTTAGGCAATATCAAAACGGGATAGAAGGTTTAGGCAATATCAAAACGGGATAAAAGGTTTAGGCAATATCAAAACGGGATACAAGGGTTAGGCAATATCAAAACGGGATATAAGGTTTAGGCAATATCAAAACGGGATAGATGGTTTAGGAAATATCAAAACGGGATACAAGGTTTAGGCAATATCAAAACGGGATACAAGGTTTAGGCAATATCAAAACGGGATACAAGGCTTAGGCAATATCAAAACGGGATACAAGGTTTAGGCAATATCAAAACGGGATAGAAGGTTTAGGCAATATCAAAACGGGATACAAAGTTTAGGCAATATCAAAACGGGATACCAGGTTTAGGCAATATCAAAACGGGATACAAGGTTTAGGCAACATCAAAACGGGATACAAGGTTTAGGCAATATCAAAACGGGATACAAGGTTTAGGCAATATCAAAACGGGATACAAGGTTTAGGCAATATCAAAACGGGATAGAAGGTTTAGGCAATATCAAATCGGGATAGAAGGTTTAGGCAATATCAAAACGGGATACAAGGTTTAGGCAATATCAAAACAGGATAGAAGGTTTAGGCAATATCAAAACGGGATACAAGGTTTAGGCAATATCAAAACGGGATACAAGGTTTAGGCAACATCAAAACGGGATACAAGGTTTAGGCAATATCAAAACGGGATACAAGGTTTAGGCAATATCAAAACGGGATACAAGGTTTAGGCAATATCAAAACGGGATAAAAGGTTTAGGCAATATCAAAACGGGATACAAGGGTTAGGCAATATCAAAACGGGATATAAGGTTTAGGCAATATCAAAACGGGATAGATGGTTTAGGAAATATCAAAACGGGATACAAGGTTTAGGCAATATCAAAACGGGATACAAGGTTTAGGCAATATCAAAACTGGATACAAGGTTTAGGCAATATCAAAACGGGATAGAAGGTTTAGGCAATATCAAAACGGGATACAAGGTTTAGGCAATATCAAAACGGGATAGAAGGTTTAGGCAATATCAAAACGGGATACAAGGTTTAGGCAATATCAAAACGGAATACAAGGGTTAGGCAATATCAAAACGGGATACAAGGTTTAGGCAATATCAAAACGGGATACAAGGTTTAGGCAATATCAAAACGGGATACAAGGTTTAGGCAATATCAAAACGGGATACAAGGTTTAGGCAATATCAAAACGGGATAGAAGGTTTAGGCAATATCAAAACTGGATAGAAGGTTTAGGCAATATCAAAACGGCATAGAAGGTTTAGGCAATATCAAAACGGGATACAAGGTTTAGGCAATATCAAAACGGGATACAAGGTTTAGGCAATATCAAAACGGGATACAAGGTTTAGGCAATATCAAAACGGGATACAAGGTTTAGGCAATATCAAAACGGGATACAAGGTTCAGGCAATATCAAAACGGGATACAAGGTTTAGGCAATATCAAAACGGGATAGAAGGTTTAGGCAATATCAAAACGGGATACAAGGTTTAGGCAATATCAAAACAGGATAGAAGGTTTAGGCAATATCAAAACGGGATACAAGGTTTAGGCAATATCAAAACGGGATACAAGGTTTAGGCAATATCAAAACGGGATACAAGGTTTAGGCAATATCAAAACGGGATACAAGGTATAGGCAATATCAAAACGGGATAGAAAGTTTAGGCAATATCAAAACGGGATACAAGGCTTAGGCAATATCAAAACAGGATACAAGGTTTAGGCAATATCAAAACGGGATAGAAGGTTTAGGCAATATCAAAACGGGATAAAAGGTTTAGGCAATATCAAAACGGGATACAAGGGTTAGGCAATATCAAAACGGGATATAAGGTTTAGGCAATATCAAAACGGGATAGAAGGTTTAGGAAATATCAAAACGGGATACAAGATTTAGGCAATATCAAAACGGGATACAAGGTTTAGGCAATATCAAAACGGGATACAAGGCTTAGGCAATATCAAAACGGGATACAAGGTTTAGGCAATATCAAAACGGGATAGAAGGTTTAGGCAATATCAAAACTGGATACAAGGTTTAGGCAATATCAAAACGGGATAGAAGGTTTAGGCAATATCAAAACGGGATACAAGGTTTAGGCAATATCAAAACGGGATACAAGGTTTAGGCAATATCAAAACGGGATAGAAGGTTTAGGCAATATCAAAACGGGATACAAGGTTTATGCAATATCAAAACGGGATAGAAGGTTTAGGCAATATCAAAACGGGATACAAGGTTTAGGCAATATCAAAACGGGATACAAGGTTTAGGCAATATCAAAACGGGATACAAGGTTTAGGCAATATCAAAACGGGATACAAGGTTTAGGCAATATCAAAACGGGATACAAGGTATAGGCAATATCAAAACGGAATAGAAGGTTTAGGCAATATCAAAACGGGATACAAGGCTTTGACAATATCAAAACAGGATACAAGGTTTAGGCAATATCAAAACGGGATAGAAGGTTTAGGCAATATCAAAACGGGATAAAAGGTTTAGGCAATATCAAAACGGGATACAAGGGTTAGGCAATATCAAAACGGGATATAAGGTTTAGGCAATATCAAAACGGGATAGAAGGGTTAGGCAATATCAAAACGGGATACAAGGTTTAGGCAATATCAAAACGGGATAGAAGGTTTAGGAAATATCAAAACGGGATACAAGGTTTAGGCAATATCAAAACGGGATACAAGGTTTAGGCAATATCAAAACGGGATACAAGGTTTAGGCAATATCAAAACGGGATACAAGGTTTAGGCAATATCAAAACGGGATACAAGGTTTAGGCAATATCAAAACGGGATAGAAGGTTTAGGCAATATCAAATCGGGATAGAAGGTTTAGGCAATATCAAAACGGGATACAAGGTTTAGGCAATATCAAAACAGGATAGAAGGTTTAGGCAATATCAAAACGGGATACAAGGTTTAGGCAATATCAAAACGGGATACAAGGTTTAGGCAACATCAAAACGGGATACAAGGTTTAGGCAATATCAAAACGGGATACAAGGTTTAGGCAATATCAAAACGGGATACAAGGTTTAGGCAATATCAAAACGGGATACAAGGCTTAGGCAATATCAAAACAGGATACAAGGTTTAGGCAATATCAAAACGGGATAGAAGGTTTAGGCAATATCAAAACGGGATAAAAGGTTTAGGCAATATCAAAACGGGATACAAGGGTTAGGCAATATCAAAACGGGATATAAGGTTTAGGCAATATCAAAACGGGATACAAGGCTTAGGCAATATCAAAACAGGATACAAGGTTTAGGCAATATCAAAACGGGATAGAAGGTTTAGGCAATATCAAAACGGGATAAAAGGTTTAGGCAATATCAAAACGGGATACAAGGGTTAGGCAATATCAAAACGGGATATAAGGTTTAGGCAATATCAAAACGGGATAGATGGTTTAGGAAATATCAAAACGGGATACAAGGTTTAGGCAATATCTAAACGGGATACAAGGTTTAGGCAATATCAAAACTGGATACAAGGTTTAGGCAATATCAAAACGGGATAGAAGGTTTAGGCAATATCAAAACGGGATACAAGGTTTAGGCAATATCAAAACGGGATAGAAGGTTTAGGCAATATCAAAACGGGATACAAGGTTTAGGCAATATCAAAACGGAATACAAGGGTTAGGCAATATCAAAACGGGATACAAGGTTTAGGCAATATCAAAACGGGATACAAGGTTTAGGCAATATCAAAACGGCATAGAAGGTTTAGGCAATATCAAAACGGGATACAAGGTTTAGGCAATATCAAAACGGGATAGAAGGTTTAGGCAATATTAAAACGGGATAGAAGGTTTAGGCAATATCAAAACGGGATACAAGGTTTAGGCAATATCAAAACGGGATAGAAGGTTTAGGCAATATCAAAATGGGATACAAGGTTTAGGCAATATCAAAACGGGATACAAGGCTTAGGCAATATCAAAACGGGATTCAAGGTTTAGGCAATATCAAAACGGGATAGAAGGTTTAGGCAATATCAAAACGGGATACAAGGTTTAGGCAATATCAAAACGGGATAGAAGGTTTAGGCAATATCAAAACAGGATACAAGGTTTATTAGGCAATATCAAAACGGGATAGAAGGTTTAGGCAATATCAAAACGGGATACAAGGTTTAGGCAATATCAAAACGGGATAGAAGGTTTAGGCAATATCAAAACGGGATACAAGGTTTAGGCAATATCAAAACGGGATACAAGGTTTAGGCAATATCAAAACGGGATACAAGGTATAGGCAATATCAAAACGGGATACAAGGTTTAGGCAATATCAAAACGGGATACAAGGTATAGGCAATATCAAAACGGGATAGAAGGTTTAGGCAATATCAAAACGGGATACAAGGTTTAGGCAATATCAAAACGGGATAGAAGGTTTAGGCAATATCAAAACGGGATACAAGGTTTAGGCAATATCAAAACGGGATACAAGGCTTAGGCAATATCAAAACAGGATACAAGGTTTAGGCAATATCAAAACGGGATAGAAGGTTTAGGCAATATCAAAACGGGATACAAGGGTTAGGCAATATCAAAACGGGATATAAGGTTTAGGCAATATCAAAACGGGATAGATGGTTTAGGAATAATCAAAACGGGATACAAGGTTTAGGCAATATCAAAACGGGATACAAGGTTTAGGCAATATCAAAACGGGATACAAGGCTTAGGCAATATCAAAACGGGATACAAGGTTTAGGCAATATCAAAACGGGATACAAGGTTTAGGCAATATCAAAACGGGATACAAGGTTTAGGCAATATCAAAACGGGATACAAGGGTTAGGCAATATCAAAACGGGATATAAGGTTTAGGCAATATCAAAACGGGATAGATGGTTTAGGAAATATCAAAACGGGATACAAGGTTTAGGCAATATCAAAACGGGATACAAGGCTTAGGCAATATCAAAACGGGATACAAGGTTTAGGCAATATCAAAACGGGATACAAGGTTTAGGCAATATCAAAACGGGATACAAGGGTTAGGCAATATCAAAACGGGATATAAGGTTTAGGAAATATCAAAACGGGATAGATGGTTTAGGAAATATCAAAACGGGATATAAGGTTTAGGCAATATCAAAACGGGATAGATGGTTTAGGAAATATCAAAACGGGATACAAGGTTTAGGCAATATCAAAACGGGATAGAAGGTTTAGGCAATATCAAAACGGGATACAAGGTTTAGGCAATATCAAAACGGGATACAAGGTTTAGGCAATATCAAAACGGGATACAAGGTTTAGGCAATATCAAAACGGGATACAAGGTATAGGCAATATCAAAACGGGATAGAAGGTTTAGGCAATATCAAAACGGGATACAAGGCTTAGGCAATATCAAAACAGGATACAAGGTTTAGGCAATATCAAAACGGGATAGAAGGTTTAGGCAATATCAAAACGGGATACAAGGTTTAGGCAATATCAAAACGGGATAGAAGGTTTAGGCAATATCAAAACGGGATACAAGGTTTAGGCAATATCAAAACAGGATAGAAGGTTTAGGCAATATCAAAACGGGATACAAGGTTTAGGCAATATCAAAACGGGATACAAGGTTTAGGCAATATCAAAACGGGATACAAGGTTTAGGCAATATCAAAACGGGATACAAGGTATAGGCAATATCAAAACGGGATAGAAGGTTTAGGCAATATCAAAACGGGATACAAGGCTTAGGCAATATCAAAACAGGATACAAGGTTTAGGCAATATCAAAACGGGATAGAAGGTTTAGGCAATATCAAAACGGGATAAAAGGTTTAGGCAATATCAAAACGGGATACAAGGGTTAGGCAATATCAAAACGGGATATAAGGTTTAGGCAATATCAAAACGGGATAGAAGGTTTAGGAAATATCAAAACGGGATACAAGATTTAGGCAATATCAAAACGGGATACAAGGTTTAGGCAATATCAAAACGGGATACAAGGCTTAGGCAATATCAAAACGGGATACAAGGTTTAGGCAATATCAAAACGGGATAGAAGGTTTAGGCAATATCAAAACTGGATACAAGGTTTAGGCAATATCAAAACGGGATAGAAGGTTTAGGCAATATCAAAACGGGATACAAGGTTTAGGCAATATCAAAACGGGATACAAGGTTTAGGCAATATCAAAACGGGATAGAAGGTTTAGGCAATATCAAAACGGGATACAAGGTTTATGCAATATCAAAACGGGATAGAAGGTTTAGGCAATATCAAAACGGGATACAAGGTTTAGGCAATATCAAAACGGGATACAAGGTTTAGGCAATATCAAAACGGGACACAAGGTTTAGGCAATATCAAAACGGGATACAAGGTTTAGGCAATATCAAAACGGGATACAAGGTATAGGCAATATCAAAACGGGATAGAAGGTTTAGGCAATATCAAAACGGGATACAAGGCTTTGACAATATCAAAACAGGATACAAGGTTTAGGCAATATCAAAACGGGATAGAAGGTTTAGGCAATATCAAAACGGGATAAAAGGTTTAGGCAATATCAAAACGGGATACAAGGGTTAGGCAATATCAAAACGGGATATAAGGTTTAGGCAATATCAAAACGGGATAGAAGGTTTAGGAAATATCAAAACGGGATACAAGGTTTAGGCAATATCAAAACGGGATACAAGGTTTAGGCAATATCAAAACGGGATACAAGGTTTAGGCAATATCAAAACGGGATACAAGGTTTAGGCAATATCAAAACGGGATACAAGGTTTAGGCAATATCAAAACGGGATAGAAGGTTTAGGCAATATCAAATCGGGATAGAAGGTTTAGGCAATATCAAAACGGGATACAAGGTTTAGGCAATATCAAAACAGGATAGAAGGTTTAGGCAATATCAAAACGGGATACAAGGTTTAGGCAATATCAAAACGGGATACAAGGTTTAGGCAACATCAAAACGGGATACAAGGTTTAGGCAATATCAAAACGGGATACAAGGTTTAGGCAATATCAAAACGGGATACAAGGTTTAGGCAATATCAAAACGGGATACAAGGCTTAGGCAATATCAAAACAGGATACAAGGTTTAGGCAATATCAAAACAGGATAGAAGGTTTAGGCAACATCAAAACGGGATACAAGGTTTAGGCAATATCAAAACGGGATACAAGGGTTAGGCAATATCAAAACGGGATACAAGGTTTAGGCAATATCAAAACGGGATACAAGGCTTAGGCAATATCAAAACAGGATACAAGGTTTAGGCAATATCAAAACGGGATAGAAGGTTTAGGCAATATCAAAACGGGATAAAAGGTTTAGGCAATATCAAAACGGGATACAAGGGTTAGGCAATATCAAAACGGGATATAAGGTTTAGGCAATATCAAAACGGGATAGATGGTTTAGGAAATATCAAAACGGGATACAAGGTTTAGGCAATATCAAAACGGGATACAAGGTTTAGGCAATATCAAAACTGGATACAAGGTTTAGGCAATATCAAAACGGGATAGAAGGTTTAGGCAATATCAAAACGGGATACAAGGTTTAGGCAATATCAAAACGGGATAGAAGGTTTAGGCAATATCAAAACGGGATACAAGGTTTAGGCAATATCAAAACGGAATACAAGGGTTAGGCAATATCAAAACGGGATACAAGGTTTAGGCAATATCAAAACGGGATACAAGGTTTAGGCAATATCAAAACGGCATAGAAGGTTTAGGCAATTTCAAAACGGGATACAAGGTTTAGGCAATATCAAAACGGGATAGAAGGTTTAGGCAATATTAAAACGGGATAGAAGGTTTAGGCAATATCAAAACGGGATACAAGGTTTAGGCAATATCAAAACGGGATAGAAGGTTTAGGCAATATCAAAATGGGATACAAGGTTTAGGCAATATCAAAACGGGATACAAGGCTTAGGCAATATCAAAACGGGATTCAAGGTTTAGGCAATATCAAAACGGGATAGAAGGTTTAGGCAATATCAAAACGGGATACAAGGTTTAGGCAATATCAAAACGGGATAGAAGGTTTAGGCAATATCAAAACGGGATACAAGGTTTATTAGGCAATATCAAAACGGGATAGAAGGTTTAGGCAATATCAAAACGGGATACAAGGTTTAGGCAATATCAAAACGGGATAGAAGGTTTAGGCAATATCAAAACGGGATACAAGGTTTAGGCAATATCAAAACGGGATACAAGGTTTAGGCAATATCAAAACGGGATACAAGGTATAGGCAATATCAAAACGGGATACAAGGTTTAGGCAATATCAAAACGGGATACAAGGTATAGGCAATATCAAAACGGGATAGAAGGTTTAGGCAATATCAAAACGGGATACAAGGTTTAGGCAATATCAAAACGGGATAGAAGGTTTAGGCAATATCAAAACGGGATACAAGGTTTAGGCAATATCAAAACGGGATACAAGGCTTAGGCAATATCAAAACAGGATACAAGGTTTAGGCAATATCAAAACGGGATAGAAGGTTTAGGCAATATCAAAACGGGATACAAGGGTTAGGCAATATCAAAACGGGATATAAGGTTTAGGCAATATCAAAACGGGATAGATGGTTTAGGAATAATCAAAACGGGATACAAGGTTTAGGCAATATCAAAACGGGATACAAGGTTTAGGCAATATCAAAACGGGATACAAGGCTTAGGCAATATCAAAACGGGATACAAGGTTTAGGCAATATCAAAACGGGATACAAGGCTTAGGCAATATCAAAACGGGATACAAGGTTTAGGCAATATCAAAACGGGATACAAGGTTTAGGCAATATCAAAACGGGATACAAGGGTTAGGCAATATCAAAACGGGATATAAGGTTTAGGCAATATCAAAACGGGATAGATGGTTTAGGAAATATCAAAACGGGATACAAGGTTTAGGCAATATCAAAACGGGATACAAGGCTTAGGCAATATCAAAACGGGATACAAGGTTTAGGCAATATCAAAACGGGATACAAGGTTTAGGCAATATCAAAACGGGATACAAGGGTTAGGCAATATCAAAACGGGATATAAGGTTTAGGCAATATCAAAACGGGATAGATGGTTTAGGAAATATCAAAACGGGATATAAGGTTTAGGCAATATCAAAACGGGATAGATGGTTTAGGAAATATCAAAACGGGATACAAGGTTTAGGCAATATCAAAACGGGATAGAAGGTTTAGGCAATATCAAAACGGGATACAAGGTTTAGGCAATATCAAAACGGGATACAAGGTTTAGGCAATATCAAAACGGGATACAAGGTTTAGGCAATATCAAAACGGGATACAAGGTATAGGCAATATCAAAACGGGATAGAAGGTTTAGGCAATATCAAAACGGGATACAAGGCTTTGACAATATCAAAACAGGATACAAGGTTTAGGCAATATCAAAACGGGATACAAGGTTTAGGCAATATCAAAACGGGATACAAGGTTTAGGAAATATCAAAACGGGATACAAGGTTTAGGCAATATCAAAACGGGATACAAGGTTTAGGCAATATCAAAACGGGATACAAGGCTTAGGCAATATCAAAATGGGATACAAGGTTTATGCAATATCAAAACGGGATAGAAGGTTTAGGCAATATCAAAACGGGATACAAGGTTTAGGCAATATCAAAACGGGATACAAGGTTTAGGCAATATCAAAACGGGATACAAGGTTTAGGCAATATCAAAACGGGATAGAAGGTTTAGGCAATATCAAAATGGGATACAAGGTTTAGGCAATATCAAAACGGGATACAAGGCTTAGGCAATATCAAAACGGGATTCAAGGTTTAGGCAATATCAAAACGGGATAGAAGGCTTAGGCAATATCAAAACGGGATTCAAGGTTTAGGCAATATCAAAACGGGATAGAAGGTTTAGGCAATATCAAAACGGGATACAACGTTTAGGCAATATCAAAACGGGATAGAAGGTTTAGGCAATATCAAAACGGGATACAAGGTTTAGGCAATATCAAAACGGGATAGAAGGTTTAGGCAATATCAAAACGGGATACAAGGTTTAGGCAATATCAAAACGGGATAGAAGGTTTAGGCAATATCAAAACGGGATACAAGGTTTAGGCAATATCAAAACGTGATACAAGGCTTAGGCAATATCAAAACGGGATACAAGGTATAGGCAATATCAAAACGGGATAGAAGGTTTAGGCAATATCAAAACGGGATACAAGGTTTAGGCAATATCAAAACGGGATAGAAGGTTTAGGCAATATCAAAACGGGATACAAGGTTTAGGCAATATCAAAACGGGATACAAGGTTTAGGCAATATCAAAACGGGATACAAGGTTTAGGCAATATCAAAACTGGATACAAGGTTTAGGCAATATCAAAACGGGATAGAAGGTTTAGGCAATATCAAAACGGGACAAGGTTTAGGCAATATCAAAACGGGATACAAGGTTTAGGCAATATCAAAACGGGATACAAGGTTTAGGCAATATCAAAACGGGATACAAGGTATAGGCAATATCAAAACGGGATAGAAGGTTTAGGCAATATCAAAACGGGATACAAGGCTTTGACAATATCAAAACAGGATACAAGGTTTAGGCAATATCAAAACGGGATAGAAGGTTTAGGCAATATCAAAACGGGATAAAAGGTTTAGGCAATATCAAAACGGGATACAAGGGTTAGGCAATATCAAAACGGGATATAAGGTTTAGGCAATATCAAAACGGGATAGAAGGGTTAGGAAATATCAAAACGGGATACAAGGTTTAGGCAATATCAAAACGGGATACAAGGTTTAGGCAATATCAAAACGGGATACAAGGCTTAGGCAATATCAAAACGGGATACAAGGTTTAGGCAATATCAAAACGGGATAGAAGGTTTAGGCAATATCAAAACGGGATACAAGGTTTAGGCAATATCAAAACGGGATACAAGGTTTAGGCAATATCAAAACGGGATACAAGGTTTAGGCAATATCAAAACGGGATACAAGGTTTAGGCAATATCAAAACGGGATACAAGGTTTAGGCAATATCAAAACGGGATACAAGGTTTAGGCAATATCAAAACGGGATACAAGGTTTAGGCAATATCAAAACGGGATACAAGGTTTAGGCAATATCAAAACGGGATACCGGTTTAGGCAATATCAAAACGGGATACAAGGTTTAGGCAATATCAAAACGGGATACAAGGTTTAGGCAATATCAAAACGGGAAACAAGGTTTAGGCAATATCAAAACGGGATACAAGGTTTAGACAATATCAAAACGGGATACAAGGTTTAGGCAATATCAAAACGGGATACAAGGTTTAGGCAATATCAAAACGGGATAGAAGGTTTAGGCAATATCAAAACGGGATAGAAGGTTTAGGCAATATCAAAACGGGATACAAGGTTTAGGCAATATCAAAACAGGATAGAAGGTTTAGGCAATATCAAAACGGGATACAAGGTTTAGGCAATATCAAAACGGGATACAAGGTTTAGGCAATATCAAAACGGGATACAAGGTTTAGGCATTATCAAAACGGGATACAAGGTTTAGGCAATATCAAAACGGGATACAAGGTTTAGGCAATATCAAAACGGGATACAAGGTTTAGGCAATATCAAAACGGGATACAAGGTTTAGGCAATATCAAGTTTAGTCCATCAAAGATCATTTTTAGAGAGACTAAAACGCAAACGATTATACATCGATGTATTTTATTTAACGCTTTCGAAATGTTTCCGGTACCTGTAGCATACGCGATACCGGTAACATACTCCGGGGTACCGGTAGCATACTGCGGTACCGGTATCATACTGCAGTACCGGTAGCATACGCGATACAGGTACCATACTGCGGTGCCGGTAGCATAATCCGGGGTACCGTTTGCATACTGCGGTACTCATAGCATACTGCTGTACCGGATGCATACAGCGGTACCGGTATCATACTGCGGTACCGGTAATATACGCGATACCGGTAGCATACCCCGGGGTACCGGTAGCATACTGCGGTACCAGTAGCATACTGCGGTACCGGTGTCACAAGGAAATCAGCCCCCCCTAGAATATGCCCCCCGGGGCATTATTTCCTAGGATATTATGTCCCCCCGGGCAATTTTTCCTAGGAAATTTAGCCCGGGGGGGCATTTTCTCCTTAGGAAATAATGCCTCCCCTCAGGAAAATTAGCCCCCCCCCAAAAGTCTGAAAACTGGTACGATACCGGTCTGCTGGTAGCATATAGTTGGAAGAATAGTACGGTACCGGTCTGCCGGTAGGTAAGCAGGTAAGGCAGTAAGGGGATGTAGAACAGCATACTGAAGTATCTAAGTCAGTAGGCTACTGTAGTAAGTACTGGTATAACAGCAGTGCGAGTGTGTGGTGTTGTGTGGGCGCCGAGCAGCACCAAGCTTTTTTAAGTCTGTAACCTGCTCCTTTCCCTGATTTGGTAAAGTGATTGTTTATTGTTTTGGTTAGAAAATCCCGCCTCTGTAACCTGCTCCTTTCTCTCAATTGGTAATGTTATCGTTTATTGTTTTGGTTAGAAAATCCCATCTCTGTAACCTGCTCCTTTCCCTGATTTGCTAAAGTGACTGTTTATTGTTTTGGTTAGAAAATCCCGCCTCTGTAACCTGCTCCTTTCCCTCAATTAGTTAAATGATCGTTTATTGTTTTGGTTAGAAAGGCCTGCCTCTGTAACCTGCTCCTTTCCTTCATTTGGTAAAGTGACTGTTTATTGTTTTGTATAATTTTTGTAAGTTTTAGTAGTAATAAGTTTTGTTTATTGTATAATTCAGGGGGGGGGCATAATTTCCTAAGGGGGGGCATTTTTTCCTAGGGAAATTTGCCCGGGGGGGCATTTTTTCCTAGGAAAATATGCCCCCCCGGGCACATTTCCCGGGGGGGCATATTTTCCTGTTACACCGGTAATATACGCGATACCGGTAGCATACTTTGCTTTCGCCGTGAGGACCAGCCAGTGCATAATCTTGTACTTTGGCAGCCTCATGGAGTGAATAAGCATGGTGGACAGCCCATGACTTTCTTGAGACGCATCTTAAAGGACACTGGCCTTGAAGATGCGGATGATCTAGCAAATGTCATGGGTGATAGGGAGTTGTGGCGGTGCAATTTTGTCGATAAGCCGGCACAGCATTCTTAGACTACTAGGATCGGCATGCTGCATTACAGCTGCATTTTTAAGAATGCTGTGCCGGCTTGTCAACAAAATTGCACCGCCACAACTCCCTATCACCCATGACATTTGCTAGATCATCCGCATCTTTAAGGCCAGTGTCCTTTAAGATGCGTCTCAAGAAAGTCATGGGCTGTCCACCATGCTTATTCACTCCATGAGGCTGCCAAAGTACAAGATTATGCACTGGCTGGTCCTCACGGCGAAAGCAATGTCCTGCAAAGCGGAGGCGATTTTGTTCTAGTGTCAAGCTTGGGGGAACCAATGAGACACCTCCAATGTTATATAGTGTCTGGTTGGAGATGTGTGCATTGTACTTGACACAATGTACCCGGCGTAGCATTCTTGTGAATGTGCCATCCAGAGATTTGGTGTCCTCAGCAGTTAGAGCCCAGCATGGACTCCCGTAGAGGAGTACTGGAACTACTGCTGCTCTAAATAATCGGACCTTAAGTTTCCGATTAATTCTATGTGACTTCCAAATCCTGGAAAGCCTATTCAAGGCTGCCCATGCCTTTCCCTTACGTATTCGAAGGTCCTCACCTGACTTCCGGATCCATGATCCCAGGTAACAGAAGTCGTCCACATGCTCAAGCATACCATCCTTTGAGCTTATGCTCATCCGATCAGAGACTTGCTGAGGACTTTCAAAGTTAACTGTCAGAATTTTGGTCTTTCTGGAGTTAATAAAAAGACCAACACTAGAAGCAGCATGTTCTAATGAGCTGAGGAGCCGCTGGGCTCCCTCTAATGATTCTGAGAGTACTCCTAAGTCATCAGCAAAGTCTAGATCAGTTAGGTACTTGGCAGGATTTCCTCGACTTCTGGAGCCAGTAGGTGGAGTTATCATCACCCCATCATCATTATGATGATCTAAGGACATGCGTAGAACATAGTCAACCACAATAATGAACAAGAATGGTGCAAGTGTGTCTCCTTGGAGGACGCCCCATAACACTTCAAATGGTTCTGTGTCACCGTCAACAGTAGACACAAATGTTGTCGAACCATCGTATACTGATCTGATTGCTGCAATAATTTCATCAGGAATCCCATATAATGAAAGTATGCTGAACATACGTGAGCGAGAGACTGAATCAAAGGCCTTGAAGAAGTCAACAAAGATAACAGCCAGATGCCTGTCTTTCTTTTTTGATAACTCTTCAATTATCCTTCTAAGTGCCAAAATGGGCTCCATGGTCCCACGACCTTTACGGAACCCATTCTGATTTCCACGTAGCAGTCTCTCAATGGGATCCCTGATGCGATTTAATAGAATTCTATTGTATAGTTTTGCAGCAATCGAGATCAATGAGATTCCCCGAAAAGAACCATAGAGTGTTAGGTTGCCCTTCTTGGGAACTGGCACCAACTTATTTGTTTTCATTTCTTGTGGGACTCTTGTTGTACGGTACATGTCTACTATGATGGGATAGATGAGCTTTAAACACTCAGGTATTTTAAAGACCTCAGGGGGAACACCATCTACTCCACTGGCACGATTGGTCTTAATGCTCTTTGCAGCAGCCTTCACTTCTGCAAAGGAGATATCGCCAATGGGAATATCTGGGAGTACAGACTCAGACACTTTTACTTCTATAAAGTTATCAGGCAATACCCTGTCATTATTGAGGAGCTTTTCAAAGTGGGCTTTCCAACCATTGAGGCGATCGGCTGGTGATTCAGCCTTAACCTTGGTGGTTGGTTGGCTTTTCCGCCCAGTAAGCAGATTGATCGATTTCCATGCCTGGGATGATTGCCTGCTGTCGTCAGCATCATTGATGGCATCAACCTGTTGGTTTATTAGCTCCTGTAGATTAACAGAGTACTGCCTGTTCAGGGACCTAGATGCAGCTTTAACTGCATTCTTGGCCGCTGTAGTCTGTTTGAGTCGGGACTCCCTCTGCGCCTTATGAAGGTCATTTCGGCACTTCTGAATTTTGTTGTCAGTCCAGGGGGCCCTTTTCCTGTTTCGAGGGTATACAGGAACTGTTTCTGCAGCTGCTAACTTAACTGCTTCTGTAAAGGCAGTATAGCCCTCACAGTGATCTGCCGCCTCAGAGGCAAGAGCCTCATACCTGTTGCTCAGCTGTAGTGTGAAGCTGGATCTCACACTTGGCTGTTGCAACAGAGAGGACCAGTCATGCCGTGGCAAGGCAGATTTCGTTGTTCTGCTAGCACGCAGACTAAGTCTTACCTTGGCCACAATAAGGCGGTGATCACTGGAGAAGGGTCGAAGTGTAAATGCATTACAGTCTTGTATAGAGCTCCTGTATTTCCTACGAAACAGAATATGGTCTATCTGGGACTTGTGACCACTGGGTCCACTATGAGTCCATAGCTTTCCAGTTCGCTTTTTGAACTGGGTTCCAGCCGAAAACAATCCATTTCCAGAGATAAAATCCTGAAGATGGACAGAATTTCGGTTAACACTATTGCTATAGACCCAGGGCGATGTAGGTGATTGATGCAGACTTGCATTAAAGTCTCCCAGGAATGTTAAGAATGCATGCTGATCCACTCCATCAGTTGCTGCTTGTAGATTGTGGTAGAAATTTTCCACCTCCTCTACAGGGGCAACACTAGTTGGAGAGTAGCACACAATCAGAACCACCTTAGGAAACTTCTTAGCCAGTCTTCCAGAACATGAGAAGTGGCAACGGATGATGCGGTTAGAGATTTGGTCTATTTTGTCCAATGCTGCATGTGCAGTTGGATTCATCAATAGACCAATTCCACCATTGCCACTATCATCTGCTGACGCGAGGGCGAGTCGCCAACCGCCCCCCATGTCCTTAATCAGAACCTCATCAGTCTGTCCAGTCTGCATTCGGTGCTCTTGAACACCCACTGCGCTAAGAGAAAGCTTATCTGCCAAGGCAGTCAGCTCACCTTGTCGCATTGGGGACCCGAGTGTTAGGGTGTTTACTGAGGCTAGTCTAGTGACTTGCCTCAGATTCACCAATGGCTTTGTTGGTCGGGGTGGAACATGAGAGTAGCCTCCAACTCCAGAATCCCTCTCCCCATCACAATCTGGCCTCCCTGGTGACCCAGGGTTTGGGCCAGAAAGGTCATCAGGAAAGGGACTCAAAGAATTGTTGGCTGCTCTCTCTCCAGTAGGGGGTGAGACAGGCAGCCGGTCAGGAGTTAACTGACGCCTGTGAGGCCGATTGTGTCCGGTAATTCCACTGGCCTCTAGTGGCCGGACCTCCGCATTGCTAATGTAATCCATAGTGGGGGTTGGGGGGTGCTTTTTTGCCGAGTCAGCTCTCGGGGCAAATACCACACCCTGGTTTGCCATTCCACAGGGTGGGTGTCGCAATGGAGTCAGATATGAGGCCCATCACCCATATCTACTCTGGCGTACATGACCCACCATTGGCTGTTGCAGCTCATCTGCTGGGTCATGCCCTGTACCCTTGCTGCCAGGTGCAGGTCGCAGTGAAGTGCCCTCAGAGTGGACATGAGAACACTCTACTCCTAACCAGCCATTGGTAGATCACCATCTGCCTGGTCAGGCCATATACCCCTGCAGCCAAGTATATGGGTCCTTAATCCAGGACCAAGGGCGTCCTTATCCCAGAACGAAGGGGGTCCTAGTTACAGGACCAGATTTGCCCTAGTAAGAGGGTCTATGCAGCTACAGGTGGCACCTCCTTTATGCTGCATGGAGGTGGCAAGTTTTCTTGATCAAAATGACCTAGAATACCTGACCTGACCTGGATCTTAGAAATGCAGCTGCAATGCAGCATGCCGATCCTAGGTAGCATACTCCGGGGTACCGGTAGCATACTGCGGTACCGGTAGCATACTGTGGTACTGGTAGCATACGCGATACCGGTAGCATACGCGATACCGGTAGCATACTGCAGCACCAGTAGCATACTGAGGTACTTGTAGCATACGCGATACCTGTAGCATACAGCGTTACTGGTAGCATAGTGCTATTAGTGGAGGTATGGCTTGCACACCAAACACTATAATGTTCGCAAATGACCTGGCCGTGGGTTTATTTGAAAATATTATATTATATTAATATTATATATATTATATTGAAAAATTTACTTAAATAATTAAGGGGAAGAAGCACTTTACAGTGGCAATGCTTTCTATCCAAAACAATTATTAATAAACGACTAGATTCTGTAAGCGACCAATTTGCTCCGAAGATTTTTTTTAACTCGTGCCGGTACCTGACAATAATACCCCATCAACAAAGTCTTCGCATTAAATGCGAGTCTCAAACAATAAACAAACACGTTCGTGGGGCCTTCGCGCAGCACGGGGCTCAGTTATGAGATACAAATTAAAATTGAGCAATTCTAACACAAAATCTGTATTTTAACCAAACCGCGAATAAATCATAAGAGGGGAAAGTTGCTCGCTTTCAACCCCCTCCCCCCCTTAATCTGCACCCCAACCCAAAGGCACACAGAGGATTGTTCACAGGCAGGTATTAACAGAAAATTGGTGTTTTAAAAGTAATATATTTTAGGCGTGGAGGCGACCCAATTTATAAGAAATATTATAACTTACCTTATGACGTTTTAGTATTGATACTGAAATATTAATTTACCACGTCGATGTCACAACAAAATTATTTAGCTATATTTATTCTAAAGAATCTCCATTAAATACTCAGTAATCATTTTGCGAGATAAACAATAAGCAAGCTGTCTTATTACTCTAGGGCGGAGGGCCTAACACTATTGCATGTCCTATAGAATTACACCTTGATGGAATAGTGGTGAGGTGGAACTGGTCGGACTGATTCCTAGCCCGGCAAACACACCGGACGTGTTCTTGCACATATCTGATGTTTCAGCTAAATCAGTTGCACTTTGAGATATTTTGTTCTCTAGCGGCAGACTAGAGAACTGCAGACAGATGAGCCTCCTTTGAATGACACAGTTAATGGTCTAGTACAAATATGCCAAGTTTCAGCTAGAACGGGTTTAAAGCAAAGAAAATGTGAGGATATTTAATATCTATTTAATATCTTTAATATCCGACGAAGTTATAAGTAAGTCAAAATCGTAGCGACGATGATGGCACACAGGACCATTATTGAATGAACTATTTCCCATAATTGACCTACCTCCCTAAGAGATAGCGTCAGTTCGCAAAGGCTCCGCCAACTTCGTGGCTCTGACCCTATACCCCTATAACTCCTTGCTAAAAGTTATGAGTGAAACTCCTATGCCCAGAATATTTTAACTTAACGGATATTAGTCATGGTTATTAGTAATATTTATATTTATTCGCCTAATTGTGTTTTATATTATTTAGTTCTTCCTAAATTATTGCAATTCGACTTAAACTTATTTGCAATAATGTACATATGTAACATACTACAATACTATATGTATCAACTTCATAGAACCTTTATCGATTTTAATATTTCCTGATATAGTGAGGACCCTCATGAAAACGAGACATAGTCTCATGGGGTTATCCTCGACGGCAAATCACTGCTCAATTCTGTAATTAAGTCTTAGTATATATAATATATGCATTGTGTATTTATAATTTCTAACTTAACGCGGTAAACTTATTATAAATAACTACAGTACATAATATTTTTAGTAAGACAATAGAAATAAATACAGTTCATAAAATATAGATTTTATTGGTGTCGAACGTTTTTATAATTATTCTGTTGTTGTTTCTTTTATTTATACCTTGCACCTCGTATCCACTGTCTTCGTATGGTCCTAAATCCCTTATCATAATTACAATAATTTTTAGTAAAATTTCAATAATTTTTATAGTTGCTGCACTTACACCTTTCATCTCGTATCCACTAAGTTTGTTGGTCCTAAATCCTGAAATAGAAATGTCTTACCATAATTATGTTGTAAATGGTGTTTAAAATTTATTGAAGGTCATTTTATTTATCTATGTTTGTTTTGTACTGTTTTCTGTTAAAATACTTTTTCTAGGACATGTTGAATACCATACTGTACATTGGTTTGTTGCCTTTACCTTTTCCTTACACTTCATATGTTATATTTTAATGCTATCTTTAGTGCTTGTTTTTAACTGATTTAATGTCAAATAAAAAATTCCAATTCCATTCCACCCCATGCTATAAAATGTATTCGATCGATATACAATTATATATTAATCCGCTAGGTGGTGTCAAATTATTATTCTGCAATTTCGTACTTATACAGTACAGCAGTACCGTACCGGTAGGATAGGCCTATGTCATTATTTCGGAGTCTCTAGCCGATCCCCAATTAAATGTCTTAACTTTTCAATTTCGTAGAAGATAGACTTTATGATTCTCTACAAGCAACCATAATTTCAGCTCTGGAAAATGAGGCGTTCCCGATAAATTTAACATTTTCTAAAAACCACATAATCTGTCGTAGCTGACGTCACACTGCATGATTTTTCACCAAACTTTACAAATTTTCTAAACTTTCCCTCTACTACTTACCTACTAAGTTTGGTTCAATTTCGAATCAGCGATGCCGAGAAATTCGCGTTCAAAGATTTACCAGACGGACAGACAGATAGACAGACGGACATGGCCCATTTGCCCTATATGAACCGTATGCCAAGGCTCACCGACTACGTGTCTCGCCCCACAGAATAAATTTAGTGGATAATTTTTTAATAAGTACATCGAATCTCGAATCGCTGCCATTTGCGGTCAAGTTTTAAAGCTCAGAAAAAGTGTTGTATTTACAAAACACCCAAACGTTTCGATATGCACAGCTAATACATCTTCGTTCGTTGTGAATTACTATTTCAAATTTCGAATAAGTACAAGATCGTGTAAATAAGTGTAATGTCCTACATTAAAAAGTCTTAGTTTATAAACGAGTCGCCCCAACTGCTATCAAATAATCTTGTAGATTAATTGTTTAAATAAATATTTAAACTCCTGAACTTTCCAACGTAATATTTACTAATATAATACCCCTAGTTACATAATTGCGGGAATGTCATCATCTATAGATTCATCATCTGACGATACCACCAGTACACTGTTCCGGTATTCGACGTTAGATGGTGGCTGTGAGTCCTGCTTCGGTTGAATCCATCTGATTAACTTGGTGAGACAGTGAATAATCCTCCTGGGTCGGCTGGTGGTACACTGGTTGGCTGAGTGGCTGGCTGGTTGCAGGTCCGGGGTTGGCGTTGCGAGGCATTCAAAAGAAGAGGATGAAGAAGAGACGTTGTACTCGGAGGGATAGACCTTCCACAAACAGGAAGCCCCAACTGGCGCATCTTCTAGATCGTCCGAAACGTTGCCCTGATCTCCACAAAAGGAGGAGGCGGCACCTTGGCAAGCTAATTGTTGCATATCATACTTAAACTGCTTGAGGGAAGGGCAATAGGAATCCCTCACCGGAAGTATGATGGCGTCATCTGATTGTGGTTCTAGAGTCATTCGATCGCATATGACCTCGCGGAGAGTCACATAGTGAGGCTCATCCGCTTCTACTTCTACGGGGTTTAAATATAAACTTTTCCGAATCTCTTTTTTAGAGAGATGGGGAGTTTCCTCCTTTAGGCATCGGATATGTTGCTTAATTAGACCGGAAACCGCGTCATCATCGGAAGTCACGTCACCGAACCTCGCGTAACCATTCTCATCATCATCGGATAGTTCACGGCAACTGTCTGCGGGGGAGTAATCGGAGTTGGTCGCCATTATTCATAGCCATTCCAAAAATACAAAGGGGGTGGGAAAATGTGATGGTAGGAAAACTTTGTGGTTGACTAAAAACAAACCCAAGGTGTTTCTGTACATGGGAAATACAATAATATTAACACAAACTAATTAATGATAATTTGATTTTATTGAATTATAGAATTAAATTGTAAAAAACTTGTTGCAAGTAATTCAAAGTCTAACAACACAATGCTATGATAAATAGTCACACGGAGTATAGTGGGCGTACAGGTGGGCGGTTGGGTTTACACGAGTAAACCCAACCAACCAGACGGAATAAGAAGATGATCTATAAATCACTTCAATCCAACAATTACTACATATATGTACGCACTCCATATGCAAACACCTGATAACGCCTACATAAAAGTTATGTTCACATAATTGTGATTGTGCATGTTGGTGTGTGCGTGTGAGGACATATACTTCACTTCACATAATGTGATTATGGGTATGAGTATGTGTGTGAGGACATAATGTGATTGTGTATGAGTATGTGGCTGTGAGGACATAATGTGATTGTGTATGAGTATGTGGGTGTGAGGACATAATGTGATTGTGTATGAGTACGTGTTTGTGAGGACATAATGTGATTGTGTATGAGTATGTGGGTGTGAGGACATAATGTGATTGTGTATGAGTACGTGTTTGTGAGGACATAATGTGATTGTGTATGAGTATGTGGGTGTGAGGACATAATGTGATTGTGTATGAGTACGTGTTTGTGAGGACATAATGTGATTGTGTATGAGTATGTGGGTGTGAGGACATAATGTGATTGTGTATGAGTATGTGGGTGTGAGGACATAATGTGATTGTGTATGAGTATGTGTTTGTGAGGACATAATGTGATTGTATATGAGTATGTGTGGGGACATAATGTGATTGTGTATGAGTATGTGTGTGTGAGGACATAATGCGATTGTGTATGAGTATGTGTGTGTGAGGACATAATGTGATTGTGTATGAGTATGTGTGTGTGAGGACATATATGTAGAGGCGATTGTGTATGAGTATGTGTGTGTGAGGACATATATGTAGAGGCGATTGTGTATGAGTATGTGTGTGTGAGGACATATATGTAGAGGCGATTGTGTATGAGTATGTGTGTGTGAGGACATATATGTAGAGGCGATTGTGTATGAGTATGTGTGTGTGAGGACATATACCTAGAAGCGATTGTGTATGAGTATGTGTGTGTGAGGACATATATGTAGAGGCGATTGTGTATGAGTATGTGTGTGTGAGGACATATATGTAGAGGCGATTGTGTATGAGTATGTGTGTGTGAGGACATATATGTAGAGGCGATTGTGTATGAGTATGTGTGTGTGAGGACATATATGTAGAGGCGATTGTGTATGAGTATGTGTGTGTGAGGACATATATGTAGAGGCGATTGTGTATGAGTATGTGTGTGTGAGGACATATATGTAGAGGCGATTGTGTATGAGTATGTGTGTGTGAGGACATATATGTAGAGGCGATTGTGTATGAGTATGTGTGTGTGAGGACATATATGTAGAGGCGATTGTGTATGAGTATGTGTGTGTGAGGACATATATGTAGAGGCGATTGTGTATGAGTATGTGTGTGTGAGGACATATATGTAGAGGCGATTGTGTATGAGTATGTGTGTGTGAGGACATATATGTAGAGGCGATTGTGTATGAGTATGTGTGTGTGAGGACATATATGTAGAGGCGATTGTGTATGAGTATGTGTGTGTGAGGACATATATGTAGAGGCGATTGTGTATGAGTATGTGTGTGTGAGGACATATATGTAGAGGCGATTGTGTATGAGTATGTGTGTGTGAGGACATATATGTAGAGGCGATTGTGTATGAGTATGTGTGTGTGAGGACATATACGTAGAAGCGATTGTGTATGAGTATGTGTGTGTGAGGAGATATATGTAGAGGCGATTGTGTATGAGTATGTGTGTGTGAGGACATATATGTAGAGGCGATTGTGTATGAGTATGTGTGTGAGGACATATACGTAGAAGCGATTGTGTATGAGTATGTGTGTGTGAGGACATATATGTAGAGGCGATTGTGTATGAGTATGTGTGTGTGAGGACATATATGTAGAGGCGATTGTGTATGAGTATGTGTGTGTGAGGACATATATGTAGAGGCGATTGTGTATGAGTATGTGGGTGTGAGGACATAATGTGATTGTGTATGAGTATGTGGGTGTGAGGACATAATGTGATTGTGTATGAGTACGTGTTTGTGAGGACATAATGTGATTGTGTATGAGTATGTGGGTGTGAGGACATAATGTGATTGTGTATGAGTACGTGTTTGTGAGGACATAATGTGATTGTGTATGAGTATGTGGGTGTGAGGACATAATGTGATTGTGTATGAGTATGTGGGTGTGAGGACATAATGTGATTGTGTATGAGTACGTGTTTGTGAGGACATAATGTGATTGTGTATGAGTATGTGGGTGTGAGGACATAATGTGATTGTGTATGAGTATGTGGGTGTGAGGACATAATGTGATTGTGTATGAGTATGTGTTTGTGAGGACATAATGTGATTGTATATGAGTATGTGTGGGGACATAATGTGATTGTGTATGAGTATGTGTGTGTGAGGACATAATGCGATTGTGTATGAGTATGTGTGTGTGAGGACATAATGTGATTGTGTATGAGTATGTGTGTGTGAGGACATATATGTAGAGGCGATTGTGTATGAGTATGTGTGTGTGAGGACATATATGTAGAGGCGATTGTGTATGAGTATGTGTGTGTGAGGACATATATGTAGAGGCGATTGTGTATGAGTATGTGTGTGTGAGGACATATATGTAGAGGCGATTGTGTATGAGTATGTGTGTGTGAGGACATATACGTAGAAGCGATTGTGTATGAGTATGTGTGTGTGAGGACATATATGTAGAGGCGATTGTGTATGAGTATGTGTGTGTGAGGACATATATGTAGAGGCGATTGTGTATGAGTATGTGTGTGTGAGGACATATATGTAGAGGCGATTGTGTATGAGTATGTGTGTGTGAGGACATATATGTAGAGGCGATTGTGTATGAGTATGTGTGTGTGAGGACATATATGTAGAGGCGATTGTGTATGAGTATGTGTGTGTGAGGACATATATGTAGAGGCGATTGTGTATGAGTATGTGTGTGAGGACATATACGTAGAAGCGATTGTGTATGAGTATGTGTGTGTGAGGACATATATGTAGAGGCGATTGTGTATGAGTATGTGTGTGTGAGGACATATATGTAGAGGCGATTGTGTATGAGTATGTGTGTGTGAGGACATATATGTAGAGGCGATTGTGTATGAGTATGTGTGTGTGAGGACATATATGTAGAGGCGATTGTGTATGAGTATGTGTGTGTGAGGACATATATGTAGAGGCGATTGTGTATGAGTATGTGTGTGTGAGGACATATATGTAGAGGCGATTGTGTATGAGTATGTGTGTGTGAGGACATATATGTAGAGGCGATTGTGTATGAGTATGTGTGTGTGAGGACATATATGTAGAGGCGATTGTGTATGAGTATGTGTGTGTGAGGACATATATGTAGAGGCGATTGTGTATGAGTATGTGTGTGTGAGGACATATATGTAGAGGCGATTGTGTATGAGTATGTGTGTGTGAGGACATATATGTAGAGGCGATTGTGTATGAGTATGTGTGTGTGAGGACATATATGTAGAGGCGATTGTGTATGAGTATGTGTGTGTGAGGACATATATGTAGAGGCGATTGTGTATGAGTATGTGTGTGTGAGGACATATATGTAGAAGCGATTGTGTATGAGTATGTGTGTGTGAGGACATATATGTAGAGGCGATTGTGTATGAGTATGTGTGTGTGAGGACATATATGTAGAGGCGATTGTGTATGAGTATGTGTGTGTGAGGACATATATGTAGAGGCGATTGTGTATGAGTATGTGTGTGTGAGGACATATATGTAGAGGCGATTGTGTATGAGTATGTGTGTGTGAGGACATATATGTAGAGGCGATTGTGTATGAGTATGTGTGTGTGAGGACATATATGTAGAGGCGATTGTGTATGAGTATGTGTGTGTGAGGACATATATGTAGAGGCGATTGTGTATGAGTATGTGTGTGTGAGGACATATATGTAGAGGCGATTGTGTATGAGTATGTGTGTGTGAGGACATATATGTAGAGGCGATTGTGTATGAGTATGTGTGTGTGAGGACATATATGTAGAGGCGATTGTGTATGAGTATGTGTGTGTGAGGACATATATGTAGAGGCGATTGTGTATGAGTATGTGTGTGAGGACATATACGTAGAAGCGATTGTGTATGAGTATGTGTGTGTGAGGACATATATGTAGAGGCGATTGTGTATGAGTATGTGTGTGTGAGGACATATATGTAGAGGCGATTGTGTATGAGTACGTGTGTGTGAGGACATATATGTAGAGGCGATTGTGTATGAGTATGTGTGTGTGAGGACATATACGTAGAAGCGATTTTGTATGAGTATGTGTGTGTGAGGACATAATGTGATTGTGTATGAGTATGTGTGTGTGAGGACATATATGTAGAGGCGATTGTGTATGAGTATGTGTGTGTGAGGACATACATGTAGAGGCGATTGTGTATGAGTATGTGTGTGTGAGGACATAATGTGATTGTGTATGAGTATCTGTGTGTGAGGACATATATGTAGAGGCGATTGTGTATGAGTATGTGTGTGTGAGGACATATATGTAGAGGCGATTGTGTATGAGTATGTGTGTGTGAGGACATATATGTAGAGGCGATTGTGTATGAGTATGTGTGTGTGAGGACATATATGTAGAGGCGATTGTGTATGAGTATGTGTGTGTGAGGACATATATGTAGAGGCGATTGTGTATGAGTATGTGTGTGTGAGGACATACATGTAGAGGCGATTGTGTATGAGTATGTGTGTGTGAGGACATATATGTAGAGGCGATTGTGTATGAGTATGTGTGTGTGAGGACATATACGTAGAAGCGATTTTGTATTAGTATGTGTGTGTGAGGACATATATGTAGAGGCGATTGTGTATGAGTATGTGTGTGTGAGGACATATATGTAGAGGCGATTGTGTATGAGTATGTGTGTGTGAGGACATATATGTAGAGGCGATTGTGTATGAGTATGTGTGTGAGGACATATACGTAGAAGCGATTGTGTATGAGTATGTGTGTGTGAGGACATATATGTAGAGGCGATTGTGTATGAGTATGTGTGTGTGAGGACATATATGTAGAGGCGATTGTGTATGAGTACGTGTGTGTGAGGACATATATGTAGAGGCGATTGTGTATGAGTATGTGTGTGTGAGGACATATACGTAGAAGCGATTTTGTATGAGTATGTGTGTGTGAGGACATATACCTAGAAGCGATTGTGTATGAGTATGTGTGTGTGAGGACATATATGTAGAGGCGATTGTGTATGAGTATGTGTGTGTGAGGACATATATGTAGAGGCGATTGTGTATGAGTATGTGTGTGTGAGGACATATATGTAGAGGCGATTGTGTATGAGTATGTGTGTGTGAGGACATACATGTAGAGGCGATTGTGTATGAGTATGTGTGTGTGAGGACATAATGTGATTGTGTATGAGTATCTGTGTGTGAGGACATATATGTAGAGGCGATTGTGTATGAGTATGTGTGTGTGAGGACATATATGTAGAGGCGATTGTGTATGAGTATGTGTGTGTGAGGACATATACGTAGAAGCGATTTTGTATGAGTATGTGTGTGTGAGGACATATACGTAGAAGCGATTGTGTATGAGTATGTGTGTGTGAGGACATATATGTAGAGGCGATTGTGTATGAGTATGTGTGTGTGAGGACATATATGTAGAGGCGATTGTGTATGAGTATGTGTGTGTGAGGACATATATGTAGAGGCGATTGTGTATGAGTATGTGTGTGTGAGGACATATATGTAGAGGCGATTGTGTATGAGTATGTGTGTGTGAGGACATATATGTAGAGGCGATTGTGTATGAGTATGTGTGTGTGAGGACATACATGTAGAGGCGATTGTGTATGAGTATGTGTGTGTGAGGACATATATGTAGAGCGATTGTGTATGAGTATGTGTGTGTGAGGACATATATGTAGAGGCGATTGTGTATGAGTATGTGTGTGTGAGGACATATATGTAGAGGCGATTGTGTATGAGTATGTGTGTGTGAGGACATATATGTAGAGGCGATTGTGTATGAGTATGTGTGTGTGAGGACATATATGTAGAGGCGATTGTGTATGAGTATGTGTGTGTGAGGACATACATGTAGAGGCGATTGTGTATGAGTATGTGTGTGTGAGGACATATATGTAGAGGCGATTGTGTATGAGTATGTGTGTGTGAGGACATATATGTAGAGGCGATTGTGTATGAGTATGTGTGTGTGAGGACATATATGTAGAGGCGATTGTGTATGAGTATGTGTGTGTGAGGACATATATGTAGAGGCGATTGTGTATGAGTATGTGTGTGTGAGGACATATATGTAGAGGCGATTGTGTATGAGTATGTGTGTGTGAGGACATATATGTAGAGGCGATTGTGTATGAGTATGTGTGTGTGAGGACATACATGTAGAGGCGATTGTGTATGAGTATGTGTGTGTGAGGACATATATGTAGAGGCGATTGTGTATGAGTATGTGTGTGTGAGGACATATATGTAGAGGCGATTGTGTATGAGTATGTGTGTGTGAGGACATATATGTAGAGGCGATTGTGTATGAGTATGTGTGTGTGAGGACATATATGTAGAGGCGATTGTGTATGAGTATGTGTGTGTGAGGACATATATGTAGAGGCGATTGTGTATGAGTATGTGTGTGTGAGGACATATATGTAGAGGCGATTGTGTATGAGTATGTGTGTGTGAGGACATAATGTAGAGGCGATTGTGTATGAGTATGTGTGTGTGAGGACATATATGTAGAGGCGATTGTGTATGAGTATGTGTGTGTGAGGACATATATGTAGAGGCGATTGTGTATGAGTATGTGTGTGTGAGGACATATATGTAGAGGCGATTGTGTATGAGTATGTGTGTGTGAGGACATATATGTAGAGGCGATTGTGTATGAGTATGTGTGTGTGAGGACATATATGTAGAGGCGATTGTGTATGAGTATGTGTGTGTGAGGACATATATGTAGAGGCGATTGTGTATGAGTATGTGTGTGTGAGGACATATATGTAGAGGCGATTGTGTATGAGTATGTGTGTGTGAGGACATATATGTAGAGGCGATTGTGTATGAGTATGTGTGTGTGAGGACATATATGTAGAGGCGATTGTGTATGAGTATGTGTGTGTGAGGACATATATGTAGAGGCGATTGTGTATGAGTATGTGTGTGTGAGGACATACATGTAGAGGCGATTGTGTATGAGTATGTGTGTGTGAGGACATAATGTGATTGTGTATGAGTATCTGTGTGTGAGGACATATATGTAGAGGCGATTGTGTATGAGTATGTGTGTGTGAGGACATATATGTAGAGGCGATTGTGTATGAGTATGTGTGTGTGAGGACATATATGTAGAGGCGATTGTGTATGAGTATGTGTGTGTGAGGACATATATGTAGAGGCGATTGTGTATGAGTATGTGTGTGTGAGGACATATATGTAGAGGCGATTGTGTATGAGTATGTGTGTGTGAGGACATATATGTAGAGGCGATTGTGTATGAGTATGTGTGTGTGAGGACATACATGTAGAGGCGATTGTGTATGAGTATGTGTGTGTGAGGACATAATGTAGGATTGTGTATGAGTATGTGTGTGTGAGGACATATATGTAGAGGCGATTGTGTATGAGTATGTGTGTGTGAGGACATATATGTAGAGGCGATTGTGTATGAGTATGTGTGTGTGAGGACATATATGTAGAGGCGATTGTGTATGAGTATGTGTGTGTGAGGACATATATGTAGAGGCGATTGTGTATGAGTATGTGTGTGTGAGGACATATATGTAGAGGCGATTGTGTATGAGTATGTGTGTGTGAGGACATATATGTAGAGGCGATTGTGTATGAGTATGTGTGTGTGAGGACATATATGTAGAGGCGATTGTGTATGAGTATGTGTGTGTGAGGACATATATGTAGAGGCGATTGTGTATGAGTATGTGTGTGTGAGGACATATATGTAGAGGCGATTGTGTATGAGTATGTGTGTGTGAGGACATACATGTAGAGGCGATTGTGTATGAGTATGTGTGTGTGAGGACATAATGTGATTGTGTATGAGTATGTGTGTGTGAGGACATATATGTAGAGGCGATTGTGTATGAGTATGTGTGTGTGAGGACATATATGTAGAGGCGATTGTGTATGAGTATGTGTGTGTGAGGACATATATGTAGAGGCGATTGTGTATGAGTATGTGTGTGTGAGGACATATATGTAGAGGCGATTGTGTATGAGTATGTGTGTGTGAGGACATATATGTAGAGGCGATTGTGTATGAGTATGTGTGTGTGAGGACATATATGTAGAGGCGATTGTGTATGAGTATGTGTGTGTGAGGACATATATGTAGAGGCGATTGTGTATGAGTATGTGTGTGTGAGGACATAATGTAGAGCGATTGTGTATGAGTATGTGTGTGTGAGGACATATATGTAGAGGCGATTGTGTATGAGTATGTGTGTGTGAGGACATATATGTAGAGGCGATTGTGTATGAGTATGTGTGTGTGAGGACATATATGTAGAGGCGATTGTGTATGAGTATGTGTGTGTGAGGACATATATGTAGAGGCGATTGTGTATGAGTATGTGTGTGTGAGGACATATATGTAGAGGCGATTGTGTATGAGTATGTGTGTGTGAGGACATATATGTAGAGGCGATTGTGTATGAGTATGTGTGTGTGAGGACATATATGTAGAGGCGATTGTGTATGAGTATGTGTGTGTGAGGACATATATGTAGAGGCGATTGTGTATGAGTATGTGTGTGTGAGGACATATACCTAGAAGCGATTGTGTATGAGTATGTGTGTGTGAGGACATATATGTAGAGGCGATTGTGTATGAGTATGTGTGTGTGAGGACATATATGTAGAGGCGATTGTGTATGAGTATGTGTGTGTGAGGACATATATGTAGAGGCGATTGTGTATGAGTATGTGTGTGTGAGGACATATATGTAGAGGCGATTGTGTATGAGTATGTGTGTGTGAGGACATATATGTAGAGGCGATTGTGTATGAGTATGTGTGCGTGAGGACATATATGTAGAGGCGATTGTGTATGAGTATGTGTGTGTGAGGACATACATGTAGAGGCGATTGTGTATGAGTATGTGTGTGTGAGGACATAATGTGATTGTGTATGAGTATCTGTGTGTGAGGACATATACGTAGAAGCGATTGTGTATGAGTATGTGTGTGTGAGGACATACATGTAGAGGCGATTGTATATGAGTATGTGTGTGTGAGGACATAATGTGATTGTGTATGAGTATGTGTGTGTGAGGACATATATGTAGAGGCGATTGTGTATGAGTATGTGTGTGTGAGGACATACATGTAGAGGCGATTGTGTATGAGTATGTGTGTGTGAGGACATAATGTGATTGTGTATGAGTATCTGTGTGTGAGGACATATACGTAGAAGCGATTGTGTATGAGTATGTGTGTGTGAGGACATATATGTAGAGGCGATTGTGTATGAGTATGTGTGTGTGAGGACATACATGTAGAGGCGATTGTGTATGAGTATGTGTGTGTGAGGACATAATGTGATTGTGTATGAGTATCTGTGTGTGAGGACATATACGTAGAAGCGATTGTGTATGAGTATGTGTGTGTGAGGACATACATGTAGAGGCGATTGTGTATGAGTATGTGTGTGTGAGGACATAATGTGATTGTGTATGAGTATCTGTGTGTGAGGACATATACGTAGAAGCGATTGTGTATGAGTATGTGTGTGTGAGGACATACATGTAGAGGCGATTGTGTATGAGTATGTGTGTGTGAGGACATAATGTGATTGTGTATGAGTATGTGTGTGTGAGGACATATATGTAGAGGCGATTGTGTATGAGTATGTGTGTGTGAGGACATACATGTAGAGGCGATTGTGTATGAGTATGTGTGTGTGAGGACATAATGTGATTGTGTATGAGTATCTGTGTGTGAGGACATATACGTAGAAGCGATTGTGTATGAGTATGTGTGTGTGAGGACATACATGTAGAGGCGATTGTGTATGAGTATGTGTGTGTGAGGACATAATGTGATTGTGTATGAGTATCTGTGTGTGAGGACATATACGTAGAAGCGATTGTGTATGAGTATGTGTGTGTGAGGACATACATGTAGAGGCGATTGTGTATGAGTATGTGTGTGTGAGGACATAATGTGATTGTGTATGAGTATGTGTGTGTGAGGACATATATGTAGAGGCGATTGTGTATGAGTATGTGTGTGTGAGGACATACATGTAGAGGCGATTGTGTATGAGTATGTGTGTGTGAGGACATAATGTGATTGTGTATGAGTATCTGTGTGTGAGGACATATACGTAGAAGCGATTGTGTATGAGTATGTGTGTGTGAGGACATATATGTAGAGGCGATTGTGTATGAGTATGTGTGTGTGAGGACATATATGTAGAGGCGATTGTGTATGAGTATGTGTGTGTGAGGACATATATGTAGAGGCGATTGTGTATGAGTATGTGTGTGTGAGGACATATATGTAGAGGCGATTGTGTATGAGTATGTGTGTGTGAGGACATATATGTAGAGGCGATTGTGTATGAGTATGTGTGTGTGAGGACATATATGTAGAGGCGATTGTGTATGAGTATGTGTGTGTGAGGACATATATGTAGAGGCGATTGTGTATGAGTATGTGTGTGTGAGGACATATATGTAGAGGCGATTGTGTATGAGTATGTGTGTGTGAGGACATACATGTAGAGGCGATTGTGTATGAGTATGTGTGTGTGAGGACATAATGTGATTGTGTATGAGTATCTGTGTGTGAGGACATATACGTAGAAGCGATTGTGTATGAGTATGTGTGTGTGAGGACATATATGTAGAGGCGATTGTGTATGAGTATGTGTGTGTGAGGACATATATGTAGAGGCGATTGTGTATGAGTATGTGTGTGTGAGGACATATATGTAGAGGCGATTGTGTATGAGTATGTGTGTGTGAGGACATAATGCGATTGTGTATGAGTATGTGTGTGTGAGGACATAATGTGATTGTGTATGAGTATGTGTGTGTGAGGACATATATGTAGAGGCGATTGTGTATGAGTATGTGTGTGTGAGGACATATATGTAGAGGCGATTGTGTATGAGTATGTGTGTGTGAGGACATATATGTAGAGGCGATTGTGTATGAGTATGTGTGTGTGAGGACATATACGTAGAAGCGATTGTGTATGAGTATGAATGCGCGAACTGTGGGGCTGACTACTCATGCGAGTTCGGAGAGAAAACCGCTATTCAATGTTTTATTTGTCAACGAGGTGTTCACAGTGGTTGTGTCACTGATCCAACGCAAACAGAAGAATATAAAGCACTAACGTCGGCCCGCGGATTTGTCTGGGTATGCCTATATTGCCAACAACGGGCCATAGCTGGCAAAGCAATTATTCGCGATAAAGAAGGCAAATCCATTGCCGGTATTCGTAAGCGTCAAATTCTAGGCGCAGTGGCTACGACTGAAGGAGTACCGGTACCGTTGTCGGAACAAATGAGGGTTAAGGAACTGCAAACGAGAAGTCCAACTGTCAATGGGCCAAGTCAGTTCGAGAGTGATAACTGCATTCTCACCATTACAAACACCGCTACTGGTAGAGACAACACTGATAGTGTTGTACAACCAATTCACCGTCAGTACCAGTATATGGATTCGACCAACCAAACGCAAGTTAGTCGACTACAAAACCGCTTTGATATACTGGACGGTGAAGATGATGATGTTGTCGATTTAGGTTCTGTACATTATGAAACAGAGGATGAATGGGTAAATCCCAACAGTACTGTTGGTAGAGAGACGTCACCGGTATCACACAACCACAATAAATCGGAACCTCATTCTACAAACAGCAGCAATGAAAATAGACCTGTCTGTCGGTTCTTTCGCAATGGGAACTGCCAGTTTGGCCGATCGGGACGAGGCTGTTCATATCGACATCCAAAACTTTGTCTTAAATTCTTAAACAAAGGAAAATCAAGCCAAGGTGGCTGCACTAAGGGGACGTCCTGTACGTACTTTCATCCCACACTGTGCCGCAATTCTGTCAACGAAAAACAATGCCTTAATGGCAAATGTAATTTCTACCATATCCGTGGCACTCAACGTGTCAAGAGGCTGCCGGAAAATCGCGTGGAAGACAGATATAATATCAGGGAACAAAGTGTTGGGCTACAAGGGAATAACATAGTCTCCCAGAGCTACACCAAGTCGAACCTCCCTCCTCATAGAGAAATCGACCAACCAAACACCAATGGTCAAATCCAGCAGCGTAACGCGGAATGCTATCGCTATGGTGAAGCTCAGACTTTGCAGACCACGGATCAGAGTTCTTTTTTAGAGAACGCCATGGCGGAAATGCAGAACTCGTTTACTATGCAAATGTCTCAGATGCAGGATCAAATATTGGGTATGCAGCGCCAGTTCTCTCACCAACTTCAGCAGTTGGTGCAGCTACAGCCCCAGGCAGCTGCATCCCCACCTCAAACCCAAACACAATACTATACTCAGCAACCGAGTGTCCACAACACACAACAAATGCAAGGTTTTGCCCAGTCGGGCCAGGTTCATATAGTACCGGTATCCAACCCAACCCAAATTATGGTGTGAACCATGGCTCTTACAGTTATGTAAATAATTTTGAGGATACCATTTTTCATAGAGGAATGAGTGCCAATGATAATTTTCGCACTCATATTAATAACTTTGAATTGAATAATAATAAAGCCAAAATGCAAAACGCTGTTGGTTCTTCCCTTAAGGAAAATATAAATGCAAATTTTACCAATTTACATAATATTAAGAGCCAGGGCTACACGAATAATTTCAATTGTGCTCCAAGTAATACTAATCTTACTACCGGTTCTACAAACACTAATATTAGTAGTAGTAATACTCATACTACTACTAATAGTAGTAACCAAAAAGGGCTCAGTGATGGCAATTTTTCTAGCTACACGAATTGTTATCAAAATAATATTAATCAACATTTTATTGTACTAAATATCCAAGGGCTACATTTTCAAGGCCAGCCATCTAAAGTACCACATATTCAGGACTTGGCTAGTTCTTCTCCCCAATTTATTGCCCTAACCGAAACCCATTTAAATAGTAAGTTTTTGGATGCTGAATTAAAAGTACCAGGCTATACCTTAGTTAGGGCTGACAGGGATTCTAGAGCCAAAGGAGGTGCCGGTATATATATAAATGATAATATTGTTTTCACAATAATCGAAAAATACTCAAATACTGTTTGTGAATTCTTGGCTGTTCATTTTCAGTGTAGTGATACCCTAGTATTTGTAGTATATCGGCCTCCTTCCTGTGAAATAAAATTATTTAAGGAGTGTTTAAATAGGGTTGAAAATATTATTGAATGCGAAAATTTCAATAATAGTAGACTCCTAATCTCTGGGGACTTTAATTTTCCCAACATTTCTTGGGACAGGGACAGTTTTTCATCTCACTCTCCAATAGCATCTATAAATTATCAGGGCAATGCATTGCTTGGATTAATGTCACGCTGGTTTATGACCCAGGTCGTTGACAAACCAACCCGCTTGAACAGCACCATCGATCTACTTATTACCAACGATATAGACTACATAGACAAAGTAAATGTGTATGGTACCAATTATTCAGACCACAATGTTGTACAAATTTTCACGAGTAAAATAGAAGCAAACACACAACAAAATATAGAACGCAATAACGTACCGGTGCAAGGTTTTAAGAACCTGAACTTTATTTCTGAAAAAACTGATTGGGTATCCATGAAATCAGAAATTAAAGAAACAGATTGGTCAGAATTATTTCGAGATAAAACGTTGGACCAAAAAGTTGAAATTTTGTTACAAAATTTAGAATCTATTTGCGAAAGTAACGTCCCACCGAGAAAACCAATTTCAAAAGCAAAAATTCCCTTAGACAGACGGTCATTATTTAAAAAACGAACAAAGTTGTTGAAAAGAATAATAAATTCAACGTCAAAAGTGAAAATAGCCAAATTAAATTCCGATTTGACTAAACTCGATTCAGAGTTATATCTATCTCGCCAGCATGAATCAAAAAGGAACGAAATTAATGCCGTGAATAAGATCAAAGTAAATCCGAAATTCTTTTTTTCCTTTGCTAACACGAAACGTAAGGATAAGGTAAATGTTGGTCCTTTTGTTATTAACGGCAAAATAGTTTCTAATCCCGTTGATGTTTGTGAAACTTTACACGAACAATACCAATCAGTTTTTTCCAATCCAATTGCAGCTCTTAGGGTCTACTCACCCTCAGAGTTCTTTAAAGTCGATCAAGATACCAAACTAACTGATGTCCCGATTACATTAGAACTTATTATCATGGCTATTGATAAGCAATGTGCAGCCTCATCGGCAGGTCCTGATGGTATTCCAGCTCTTCTACTCAAATCATGTAAGAATGAGTTGGCCCATCCCCTCTCTATAATCTATCAGGAATCATTATCATCTGGTATATTTCCATCTACTTTTAAATTTGGACATATTACCCCAATATTTAAGAAAGGATCCCGACTGGAGCCAATTAATTATCGACCAGTAAGTCTTACATCCATCCTCTCAAAGACCCTTGAACGTTTAGTAAGGTGGAGACTAGTAGAATATCTGGAGATAAATAACCTCCTTAATGTGACTCAGCATGGCTTCCGGGCTGGGCGTTCTTGTCTTTCCCAACTACTAGACCATTACACATACATTCTAGACTTGCTGGCAACGGCTGAAGGAGCCGATGTGATCTACCTTGACTTTGCCAAGGCATTTGACAAGGTAGACCACGGCGTCTTACTTCACAAAATTAAAAAACTTGGTATCAGCGGTAGTTTGGGAGTGTGGCTCGCAAACTTCCTAACAAATCGGTCCCAGAAAGTTGTAATAAACGGTGCCAGTTCCCATCCCCAACCCATCCTTAGCGGGGTTCCACAAGGAACGGTACTTGGACCCCTACTGTTCCTTATTATGGTTGGGGACATTAACACTAACACAAACAATAAATTATCATCATTTGCTGACGACACAAGAGTAACTGCTCCATCTCTTAACAATGATGACAATAATCTACAAAGAGATTTGAATACAATATATGATTGGGCTGTAAATAACAATATGCATCTGCATGGTGACAAATTTGAGCATCTGCACTACAGCAACAAACCCAAATCTCATCCACACAATAGCTACACTTATATAAATTCTACTGGCGACCATTTGATAATAACTTCAGATCATGCAACTAAAGATCTAGGTGTGACCATGAGTGATAATGGGCGTTTTTCATTACATATCACAAACATTTGTAAAACCGGATCTCAGTTATGTGGCTGGATACTAAGGACATTTACAACCCGTAATGTAATCCCCATGGTTACGCTTTTTAATTCTCTCGTCCGTCCAAGACTCGAATATTGCTGCCAGTTGTGGAACCCAGCTACTGTAGCTGATATCCAAAAAATTGAAAATGTACAACGGGCCTACACCCGCCGCATATTTGGAATGAAGGACATCAATTATTGGGAACGCTTGAAAATGTTACGGTTATATTCGCTCGAGCGGAGGAGAGAAAGGTATATAATAATATATACATGGAAAATTATCGAAAATAGAGTTCCAAATATTTCAGATCTAACCTATAAAATTAAATCTACAAAAAACATCCGCAGAGGTCGACTTTGTACCATACCTTCCCTTGCAAGTAAGGCTACATGTCGCGTCTCCTCTCTTATAGACAACAGTTTTTGTATTATTGGACCTAAATTATTTAACACCATCCCAAAACATATAAGAGACTTGACAGGCTGCGCACTGGAGACTTTTAAAAAGCATCTTGATGCATATCTTTTCACCGTCCCAGATTGTCCAGGCTCGCCTGGATACACTGACTCGAGACCTATCCAGTCAAACTCCCTTACTAAGGTACAAGTATTAAAATAAATTAAATGGACTACATTTCTTTCATTGCATTGTCCATTTAAACAGAAGAATTAGCCAGTTTTTACACAATTTGTATACAATGTATATTTTTACTATAATGTTTTTTTTTTTTCTCATTATTAGTTATGTGCATTTTGTGCCTTATTTGCGTAATTTTTACAACTGTAGGCCCGTACTTAATTATTTGATATACTGCAGTTTTTAGGTTTATGTACTTAATTTGGTGTGCTCTACGAGTTCTACCGTGTGAATTTTAAATCGCTAAATATATATACAAGAATACAAGAATACAAGAATGAGTATGTGTGTGTGAGGACATATATGAAGAGGCGATTGTGTATGAGTATGTGTGTGAGGACATATATGTAGAGGCGATTGTGTATGAGTATGTGTGTGTGAGGACATAATGTGATTGTGTATGAGTATCTGTGTGTGAGGACATATACGTAGAAGCGATTGTGTATGAGTATGTGTGTGTGAGGACATATATGTAGAGGCGATTGTGTATGAGTATGTGTGTGTGAGGACATATATGTAGAGGCGATTGTGTATGAGTATGTGTGTGTGAGGACATATACCTAGAAGCGATTGTGTATGAGTATGTGTGTGTGAGGACATATACGTAGAAGCGATTGTGTATGAGTATGTGTGTGTGAGGACATATATGTAGAGGCGATTGTGTATGAGTATGTGTGTGTGAGGACATATATGTAGAAGCGATTGTGTATGAGTATGTGTGTGTGAGGACATAATGTGATTGTGTATGAGTATCTGTGTGTGAGGACATATACGTAGAAGCGATTGTGTATGAGTATGTGTGTGTGAGGACATAATGTGATTGTGTATGAGTATCTGTGTGTGAGGACATATACGTAGAAGCGATTGTGTATGAGTATGTGTGTGTGAGGACATATATGTAGAGGCGATTGTGTATGAGTATGTGTGTGTGAGGACATATACGTAGAAGCGATTGTGTATGAGTATGTGTGTGTGAGGACATATATGTAGAGGCGATTGTGTATGAGTATGTGTGTGTGAGGACATATATGTAGAGGCGATTGTGTATGAGTATGTGTGTGTGAGGACATATATGTAGAGGCGATTGTGTATGAGTATGTGTGTGTGAGGACATATATGTAGAGGCGATTGTGTATGAGTATGTGTGTGTGAGGACATAATGTGATTGTGTATGAGTATCTGTGTGTGAGGACATATACGTAGAAGCGATTGTGTATGAGTATGTGTGTGTGAGGACATACATGTAGAGGCGATTGTGTATGAGTATGTGTGTGTGAGGACATACATGTAGAGGCGATTGTGTATGAGTATGTGTGTGTGAGGACATATATGTAGAAGCGATTGTGTATGAGTATGTGTGTGTGAGGACATATACCTAGAAGCGATTGTGTATGAGTATGTGTGTGTGAGGACATATACGTAGAAGCGATTGTGTATGAGTATGTGTGTGTGAGGACATATATGTAGAGGCGATTGTGTATGAGTATGTGTGTGTGAGGACATATATGTAGAAGCGATTCTTGTTTTATTCGCTTTCATTTGCGTTCTAGAATATTTTATATATTATTTTATTATTATTTATTATTTAGATCAGGCCAATGCCCATATAACAAGAAGGTAAGATATACATAGAAATACACAGAAATATATGAACACTGTAGAGGAGTCTAAGTAATATGGGGTACATGAAAAGCATAAGTAAATTTAATTAAAAAAAAGCACAATTATATTACAGTAATTAGTGTTATTTTACGTAATTTAAGTTCAACAATTCACTAATACGCGAAACTCCATGTTGGCGACAGGTAACAGACACACCCCGTAGGATGCTATTGTTAATGTTGTCAACCCTGTTGAACAAACTCTTATCGATTTATAACGTAATTGAATGAATAAAGGTATATTCAGTAGACCAAATGTAAGAGAAATACTAGTGGATTCTCCATCAGTTAGACGGGGTATTTTAAATAGAAATCTAGCACAATTATTGTATGCTACTCGTAGCTTATTATGTGCACTGTCAGAATAGCTGCGCTTAGCCCAGAGCGAGTTGCAATATATGGGGGTGCAATAGGCTCGGAATAAAGCAAGCTTAACTGGTCGGCTGCAATTGCCAAACTTGCGTAGCAACATATTACCACGTGCGTATAAGCTATTAGTCTGCTTACGGATGTCAAAATCGTCATCTATGTACGATGAATTAAATGCCATAAGTATTTAAATATATCAACAATATCAAGTTTCACATCATAAAGAAATGCGGACTGCGAACTGCGGACTGCGGACTTAGCGCTGCAGCTTATATCTCTTGATATATTGGCTTAATATTAATTAAGCAAATTTAAATTACTCATTAGCCACATATATAGCCAGACACCTTATTAACTATTGTTATTAAACTTTTGTATTGTTCTATCATCATACACTAAAAGTCAACTTTATTATTATTTTTATTTTTATTATTTACGCCTCCATACGAGGCAAGTTTATTTGCTTTAATAATAAATATAATTAACGTGTTACAATATACCTGTATAGAGACGTTATAATTAAAAGATTATTGATATTGTTTTATTACTATTATTAAAATAGTTTTAAAAGTTGCCACGGTGGAGAGCTGAGGAGCAGCTTCACATTATTTTTTATTAAGACTTTACATTTTTTTACTGTTTTTTTTTCTACTGAAATCGACCTGCTACCTCAAATTACTCGATATACCTGATTTCACGGCAGAAAGTTTTTTCTCGCCGACCTCCTAACAAAACTAACTCATCTCTTTATTACGGTAAATTTTACTTCACTTTTAGGGTAGAATAGTTCTGAAAAAATATAAGCACCGTCAGTTATCATTATATTAGGTATGGTCTCCATATATCTATAAGTCAAAGTAAGCGAGTTTAGTAACAGCTGTTGGGCGAGCGACTTAGTAGCGAACCTAGAATACGGTTTCAACGTTGTCTGTCGGTCTGTCTGTCGGTCTCTCTGCACGCTGTAGGAAATTGGTTTGAAAGCTATTAACTCAGCGAATCTTAAATAAAATTAAACCAAACTTGGTACTCATGTAGTATTTAATTCGCGTGGCGGGAGTCTCTGTAGTTATTCCGTCTTACACTAGAGTGCGACTAGGCCAGGCCCGTATCGTGCGGGGGGGGGCTTTGGGGGCACTGCCCCCCCAGAGAAGTCCCACTGCCCCCCCAGACATGTATTGTTCACTCGTCTTGTTCACAATTAATTAATAATAATATTGTTGGTAATCAATATTATTGGATTCAATAGGCTATAGGCTCCGCCAACGTCGTGGCTCGCCCCACACACCTTTCAACAATATTGATTTTACTTTATGTACTAAATTAACTCTCACTTTTTTGTATGCTCACCAAATTCCAGTTATGGGTTTGCCCCCCCAGATTTGGCCTCTGCCCCCCCCCCCCCCCCCCCAGATATTATGATCACCATTCGGGCCTGGACTGGGCAAAGGTTGAAAGTGACAAACCCGTATTCTATAGCTTGCTTACTTCGTCCGCGTTAACGAACGTGTTTACAAGTTGCAAAATTGTTGATTAGAATTGCGATCCCACCAAGCCACCAACCGAAAACCGCGGCCCCAAGGAAAACTCATGTTCACGTGGGTCGGCTGCACCCCAGCGTCAAGGGCCGCGACATTGAGAACTTTCTGAATTCGGAAAATATTCCCTTCGATCAAGTAACCGAAATACCGAGACATCCGGCGAGTCCCCATACCAAAGCTTTCATGTAACGGCTGACCAAGTACACCGAGAAACCCCAATGGACCCAACGATTTGGGAAACCGGTATCACCGTGCGAAATTACCGACTCTCCGGCGCGGAACGGGAGTCTCTGGGTTTGAAACCGAGTGGACGGCGTTTGGAACCCGGTAGCATCCCACCCGATGGAACATCGCGCGCTGGGATCATAGACCATTCGGAAACATTAGATTGACATACAGAAGCTGCGTGCCGGCCCCCCGGGCCCCAGACAAATGACTCACCGCCCACAATAAATAAAGACTCTATCTCACTCTATCCACTCAGGATCCCTGTTACAAACATAAAAACAAAAAACATAAAAACAAAAATTTCCCTCTGGAATGTAGAGGGGTTTAATTACATAAATGATTAAAACTATAAAACTATATTGGTTTCAGAAGGATTCAGGAAGGCGAATTCAGTGCAGCTGGGATCGAAAATAGTTATTTGACGCTCTGCCGTTACTGATTAAAGGGGCGAGCCACGAAAGTAAGCGAGCTTAGCATACGGGTACCTCTGTGGAGCGAGCCACGAAAGTAAGCGAGCTTAGCATACGGGTACCACTAACTCAATCGGTGTGTCTGTTGTTCTGTCGTTTTGTCGTGTTCAATTTTAAATGTTAATAACTCAGGCAAATGTTAATGAAATCTATCCAAACTTGGTACACATGTTGTTTGGCAAAAGTCTAGATATTTTCCAAGTTGAATTTCCGTGTGGCCTTCGAGAAGGTAAGGTTAATTAGTTAATTAAGTTGATTAGGGTAAAAACAGCATTTTTAACCTGCCTCTTAAAGGATATTAATTATTTTCTAGTATAAGATTTAAATAATTATACTTAACAATTATACATATGTAATCCCCATACCCCATTCCATTATAGTTTTTTATAGTTTTCACCTCTACTCAAAGGCAGCATTGTAATGAGCCAGACTAATAAGCCAGCTTGGTTATTGTATTTAGCTTACACGTAGCTTTACGCAGCACGAGGCTCAGTTATGAGATACAGATTAATTGTATCAGAAACTGGGTATCTAAGAAATTTAACCAAATACCAGTAAATCAAAGAGAGGGAAAAGCCCCTCCTCTTAACCTCCCTCTTAATCTGCACCACCCCAACCCAAAGGCGCACAAAAGATTGATGAAAGGCAGAGGTATTAACATACAATTTGTGTTTTAAAAGTAATATGTTATATTTATTTTTAATATAACACAAAATACAACTGGAAGCGATTCACAAATATACAAACAGCACAAATTTCTAGCAAAAATAATTAAAGATCGCATATTATTTAATTTATTTAACTAACAAAGAAATCAATAAACTCATGTTATTGGTAACATGTTAAACTCACAAAGTAATATATTAAATATTTTAGGCGTATAGTAGCCGATAGTATTGATACTAACACCACATAGTATTGATGCCAACACCTCAACAAAATTATTTAGCTAATTATTCTAAAGAATCATGATTAAGTACTCGGCCAATCATTTTGTAAGCTAAACACAATAGCCAAGCTGGCTTATTAGTCTGTCTCATTAGTCTGGATCATTACAATGCTGCCTTTGAGTAGAGGTGAGGTGTGTGAGCTTGCTATTGCAAGCATGCCATGGAAGGAGGGAGCTATAGCTGAAGACGGGGCATTTTAATAAGTTAAATACGTTTAAATCAATTAAAAACACATTTCTTAAAGCAAATCACTTGAACTAATTAAAAACTATAATGGAATGGGGTATGGGGAACACATCTGTATAATTGTTAAGTATAATTATTTAAATCTTATACTAGAAAATAATTAATATCCTTTAAGAGGCAGGTAGAAAATGCTGTTTTTACCCTAATCAACTTAATTAACTAATTAACTGCTATTACCTTAGCTTCTCGAAAGCCACACCACAGAAATTCAACTTGGAACATTTCTAAACTTTTGTTGCCAGACTACATGTGTACCAAGTTTGGATATATTTCATTAACATATTTACATTATTTAACATTATTAACATTTAAAATTGAACACGACAGATCAACAGAACGACAGACACACCGATTGAGTTAGAGGTACCCGTATGCTAAGCTCGCTTACTTTCGTGGCTCGCCCCACAGAGGTACCCGTATGCTAAGCTCGCTTACTTTCGTGGCTCGCTCCACAGAGGTACCCGTATGCTAAGTTCGCTTACTTTCGTGGCTCGCACCACAGAGGTACCCGTATGCTAAGCTCGCTTACTTTCGTGGCTCGCTCCACAGAGGTACCCGTATGCTAAGCTCGCTTACTTTCGTGGCTCGCCCCACAGAGGTACCCGTATGCTAAGCTCGCTTACTTTCGTGGCTCGCTCCACAGAGGTACCCGTATGCTAAGTTCGCTTACTTTCGTGGCTCGCACCACAAAATGATTGGCCGAGTACTTAATCATGATTCTTTCGTTGACAATTTCGTTGAGGTGTTGACATGATAAATTAATATCTCAGTATCAATACTTTCGGCATAAGGTAAGTTTTATATTTTTTACAAATTGGGTCGCCTCCACGCCTAAAATAGTTAATATATTACTTTGTGAGTTTAACATGTTTCAATAACTGTTACCAACTTATTGATTTCTTTGTTGGTTAAGTAAATTAAATAATATGCGATCTTTAATTATTTTTTCTATAAAGTTGTGCTGTTTGTATATTTGTGAATCTCTTCCAGTTGTATTTTGTGTTATATTAAAAATAAATATAACATATTACTTTTAAAACACAAATTTTATGTTAATACCACTGCCTTTCATCAATCCTGTGTCCGCCTTTGGATTGGGGTGGTGCAGATTAAGAGGTAGGTTAAGGGGGGGGGGGGGGGGGGGGGGGCTTTTCCCTCTCTTTGATTTACTGGTGTTTCGGTAAATTTCTTAGATACCGAGTTTGTGATACAGTAGAATCGTTCAATATTAATCCGTATCTCATAACTGAGCCTCGTGGTGCGCGAAGGCCCCACGAACGTGTGTATGTCTGGATATATGTGGCTAACGAGTAATTAAAATTTGCTTAATTAATATATAAAATATTCTAGAACTCAAATGAAAGCGAATACGATTTTAGGAGTAAAACGTTATTGGCCTCCTGGTCTGTACAGTTACCATTTAAATATCCCTCCACCCATTAGGGTTTTAGCCCGATGAGAGTGATGGTGATTGGACGAGCGGTGATCGTTATATTACATACAGTAATTGGTCGGTTTAACTAAGTATTTATAGTTAAGACTCATTTATAACTTGTTACTTCTTATTGTTGTATCATGACCCCTGTGGTTTCAGCTATACACTTTATTACTGAACTACATATTATTCGGTGTGAATATAAAACATTGTGCGTATGGGCACAGCGCGATACAAACAAAAATATCGTTATTATTAAGACAACAAACCAACGGTCGTATTATGTTAACAAAGTGAGCCAGTAGTCAGGTGACTTAGGGGAAAAATCACGACAAAGGTGAGGAAAGCACCATTTTTTCACTATATATGTAAAATTTTACGTAGAATCCATTTCGAAGGGTATCCAAAGCTGTAGTTGACTGGATGACATTGATATCGATGGGTTGAGTGAACTTAAAATTATAATTTTTTCTTACAGTAAACAATTTTTGGTAATAACGTACAACATGGAGTTACGAATTAAATTTTTTTTATATTTAACTCGTAGATGATATTGCCGAACTGTGAGAAGTATTTGAAGGACGACATTAAAACACTTCCATTCACAGTCAAATCTTGATATTATTTCTTAAAACTTGTAGCATTGCGTTGTTCAATCTATTATTGATTAATTTCGTTAACAAACATTATATAAATAATGAAGACTTCCCCGTTTAATATTATAAAATACATTCGATGTAAAGAACATCATCAACGAAATTAGAGACTTTTATCATGAACGTGGAAAATTTTAAGTAAAAAGTCAATCTTTCACATAGTATAGTAACTATGTTCTAGAAATGTTATAGCTAACTGTAAATACGTTACATGTATTATTTATTAAATAACAACACCATGAACTCGAATGTTGTTGCCTTATTTCAGTAGTTACTACTGTACCAAGAGGTTTTATGTTCTAGAATAAACATTTGACCTTCTGACAGCAAGATGGTAGCTAGAATTTTGTGATATTGGTACTAGTATAGTATGTATAATCAGTACTAGTACAGTATGTATCTATACAGAGCATTTGTGTCTATTTATTGGGTTTTATGGCATTTTATTATTTATTGGAAACAGAACATTGGTGAATGTTTTAGAACCTTAGTAGACATTTTTTACTGTAGCTCGTTTTATTTTTACTAGCTACTATTTTTTGAAAATTAAAAGGTATGAAGACCTTTTAATTTTCAAAAAATAGTAGCTAGTAAAAATAAAACGAGCTACAGTAAAAAATTATATATATCATCAAGTTAACAAATTAACAATTTTTTATAAATTTTTTTAAATCATTAACAAATTAACATCAAGTTAGCATGGCAGATGTTATTGCACGCGTACTTCTTTCAAACCATTTATCAATTAGGGGCCTATTGTTAAATCGAAAACATTAATTTGTTCCCTCCCATTAATTATAATTATGGGAGAAGCCTAGCAAGAAGCCTAACCTGTTCGTACGATTATTTGGTTTCAATGGACCTATATGGTCATTCACCTGTAATGCAAGTTGCAGCTTTGATGTTTTAGACTGCAATGCAGGTTACAAAGCAGGAATACGAAATCCTCAAATACATTCGTACCTGGGAAGCATGTGCCGATTTACACAAGTTGGCTATGCCGCGGTATAACCATAATATAAAGCATTTATGGGAGTGTCTTCCAGCCCTTTGCTTTCGCAATGGATAGACTCCGTATGTGGCTCCCCGAATATTCATTACTAACCATCGTGGCCGATATACCTAATCGATACCAGGTATGTTCGTCGATTCCTGCGGCAAATTGACAGGAACCTTCATCATATAACATCGTTGGTTATATGAGGCGTTACGTGGGGTCACCCCACATGCGAAAATTTTAATCAAGGACATAAAGAATTGACCACTCACGCTTTCAGAATAACGTCACACCTGAATACCGAGCAGATAACAGAAAGAGTGGTAAAACCCGGGAAATTCCTCACCCTCCAAGTTGTGATTCCGGCCTCCACGCAGGCCAAACATGGACCTGCTGCCATGGCCATCACCAGGCAAGCATTACGCACAGTGATCGCCAAACTACGCTCTACCGATCCATCTTCGGGTGAAAGAATACACAGTTAAAACGGATTGCCGCCAAACATGGACCTGCTGCCATGGCCATCACCTGGCAAGCATTACGCACAGTGATCGCCAAACTACGCTCTACCGATCCATCTTCGGGTGAAAGAATACATAGTTAAAACGGATTGCCGCCAAACATGGACCTGCTGCCATGGCCATCACCTGGCAAGCATTACGCACAGCGATCGCCAAACTACGCTCTACCGATCCATCTTCGGGTGAAAGAATACACAGTTAAAACGGATTGCCGCCAAACATGCGATAGTTGAGGAATCTGCACATACGCGATTGCAACGAGATACGGTCCTGACTGAAGAATTAGAGGCCAACCGTGCACTTCCCGGAACTTCCACCAGTGGATGGAATGTCTCTTCTTCCGCAACTTCCGATACCTTGGATCTCCACCATTTGGGCCTTTTACAGACCCCCGAAGAACGTCCCCAAGAGCGAAATACACCCGGTCGACGAAACTCAAAATTCGAACCCAAGGCCAAGGGTCCAAAGAAGAAACAAAAGAAAAACGTGATAACTGATAAATCTTTCACGTGCATTATTATACTGTAGTAAATCATAGTTGATCTGATATCAAACTTGTGTATAATAGATTCGATATAGTTATATACTGTTTGATATAAAATATTTAAGAAAAAAACGTCATAAATGAAAAGTTAAAATTATTGATTTTATTGATTTATGTAAATGAATACGAATGTATTGTAAATAATAGTTATGATCAAGAGAGCTGGAGAAATAATAAACTAATCAAACCAACATTCCATTTCTTTGATATGTTATGCGGATTGAAGCTCTCATTCTAATATTTGTTAGATCTCACCCTGAAAGAAATGTTCTACTCTATTTAGAATGTGTCTACAGACCTTAGTTTAAAAGTACATCTATTTTTCACCTTGGATCATTACAATTACAGTAGGTGGATAAGTGCTCATATTCGGGACATGAAGTCCCTACCGCACACAACACTATCAGCAATTTCTTGATGGGGATTGGGTTGTATCAAAAACATTGTGCCGATTTCCAGCACTTCCTGTGGACCAAGTACATGAACAGGAGAACAAACTATTAAAGGACGATGGAAGAATACTTGGGCTAACAGAAAACCCATAGTTAATGCAACATTGGCTTCTTGTAGCACCTGATAATTAGTGCAATTTTGTAACAACGAATAATTTTATTATACTTATAATTAGAAATAAATTAAATGATCGGCAGAGACAGAGAGCTGTAAAATAGACGGAGACATACAGTATAACAACAATGTATGTATTCTTTTCTATCATTGTCAACTCCCGTATATGGGGCTACGGTTACCTGTACCGGTACATTCCAAGTCGATAACTAAAACTAATTTAATAAACTGTAGGCCTCTCTCTGGTGTGAAAAACAGAATTATATTTGATGATATGTTGAGTTATGTATCCGAAACATCATCAAGTTCATCTTATCTGTGAAACACACCTTTCTAAAACGTTTCAACATAACTACTAGTATAATAAGCTTATAATAATACGCAGTGTCATGTATGTTTTATGGGAATAAACACAAATATTATAAAAGTTAATTTACATTTTCTCACTCTTTCAATCCATCGATACCAATGTCATCCACTCAACTACAGCTTTGGATACCCTTCGAAATGGATTCTACGTAAAATTTTACATGTATAGTGAAAAAATGGTGCTTTCCTCACCTTTGTCGTGATATGGATATTTTTTAACCCTAAGCCACCTGACTACAGAAGGCGCTTTTAATTGTACCACACCGATTGACCCACCCACTCGCAGCTACGTACACTATGCGAATGTAATTTATAATTATAATGGTAAGAAAATTAACAAAACTAAACGACGTCTTACCAATGTAATTGTTGTTAAGAACTTCAAAGGAGTAACAACAACTAAATCTATTACTGTAATCCTATAAAGTCATACTTTCAGTATCTAATTTTATTAGAAAATGGACGCTACTTGAATTAATAATATTAAATAACATTTATGGGCATTGTGATGGTACTTCACCCCTTATAGAGCCAGTGTGTTTACTTGCTAAACTGTAGCTGTTGCCCAACCTAAAGATGGTTTTATATTGGGTTAGTATTAGGCTAACCGTTGACATAATAAACCACCACCCACCCACACATGGAAAATCCCCTCACAATAATATAGACATTAACGCGGAAGGGAATAAAACAAACCACAGCAAGTGACTCCCAAATGCCAACGTGGAGTGGAATAAGTTAGTTAATAAAATCTTGGCAAAAAATCACCAACTCTACTCGCTGTGTGACTCTACTCGCTGTGTGACTCTGCTCGCTGTGTGACTCTACTCGCTGTGTGACTCTACTCGGTGTGTGACTCTACTCGCTGTGTGACTCTACTCGGTGTGTGACTCTACTCGCTGTGTGACTCTACTCGCTGTGTGACTCTACTCGGTGTGTGACTCTACTCGCTGTGTGACTCTACTCGCTGTGTGACTCTACTCGGTGTGTGACTCTACTCGCTGTGTGACTCTACTCGCTGTGTGACTCTACTCGGTATGTGACTCTACTCGCTGTGTGACTCTACTCGCTGTGTGACTCTACTCGCTGTGTGACTCTACTCGCTGTGTGACTCTGCTCGCTGTGTGACTCTGCTCGCTGTGTGACTCTACTCGGTATGTGACTCTACTCGCTGTGTGACTCTACTCGCTGTGTGACTCTACTCGCTGTGTGACTCTACTCGGTATGTGACTCTACTCGCTGTGTGACTCTGCTCGCTGTGTGACTCTACTCGCTGTGTGACTCTACTCGGTATGTGACTCTACTCGCTGTGTGACTCTACTCGCTGTGTGACTCTACTCGCTGTGTGACTCTACTCGCTGTGTGACTCTGCTCGCTGTGTGACTCTACTCGCTGTGTGACTCTGCTCGCTGTGTGACTCTGCTCGCTGTGTGACTCTGCTCGCTGTGTGACTCTGCTCGCTGTGTGACTCTACTCGCTGTGTGACTCTACTCGCTGGGTGACTCTACTCACTGTGTGACTCTACTCGCTGTGTGACTCTACTCGCTGTGTGACTCTACTCGCTGTGTAACTATACTCGCTGTGTGACTCTACTCGCTGTGTGACTCTACTCGCTGTGTGACTCTACTCGCTGTGTGACTCTACTCGCTGTGTGACTCTACTCGCTGTGTGACTCTGCTCGCTGTGTGACTCTGCTCGCTGTGTGACTCTACTCGCTGTGTGACTCTACTCGCTGTGTGACTCTACTCGCTGTGTGACTCTACTCGCTGTGTGACTCTACTCGCTGTGTGACTCTACTCGCTGTGTGACTCTACTTGCTGGGTGACTCTACTCACTGTGTGACTCTACTCGCTGTGTGACTCTACTCGCTGTGTGACTCTACTCGCTGTGTGACTCTACTCGCTGTGTGACTCTACTCGCTGTGTGACGCTACTCGGTGTGTGACTCTACTCGCTGTGTGACTCTACTCGGTGTGTGACTCTACTCGCTGTGTGACTCTACACGCTGTGTGACTCTACTCGCTGTGTGACTCTACTCGCTGTGTGACTCTACTCGCTGTGTGACTCTACTCGCTGTGTGACTCTACTCGCTGTGTGACTCTACTCGGTGTGTGACTCTACTCGGTGTGTGACTCTACTCGCTGTGTGACTCTACTCGCTGTGTGACTCTACTCGGTGTGTGACTCTACTCGCTGTGTGACTCTACTCGGTGTGTGACTCTACTCGCTGTGTGACTCTACTCGGTGTGTGACTCTACTCGCTGTGTGACTCTACTCGCTGTGTGACTCTACTCGCTGTGTGACTCTACTCGGTGTGTGACTCTACTCGCTGTGTGACTCTACTCGCTGTGTGACTCTTCTCGCTGTGTGACTCTACTCGGTGTGTGACTCTACTCGCTGTGTGACTCTACTCGCTGTGTGACTCTACTCGCTGTGTGACTCTACTCGCTGTGTGACTCTACTCGCTGTGTGACTCTACTCGCTGTGTGACTCTACTCGCTGTGTGACTCTACTCGGTGTGTGACTCTACTCGCTGTGTGACTCTACTCGCTGTGTGACTCTACTCGGTGTGTGACTCTACTCGCTGTGTGACTCTACTCGCTGTGTGACTCTACTCGCTGTGTGACTCTACTCGCTGTGTGACTCTACTCGCTGTGTGACTCTACTCGCTGTGTGACTCTACTCGCTGTGTGACTCTACTCGCTGTGTGACTCTACTCGCTGTGTGACTCTATTCGCTGTGTGACTCTACTCGCTGTGTGACTCTACTCGCTGTGTGATTCTACTCGCTGTGTGACTCTACTCGCTGTGTGACTCTACTCGCTGTGTGACTCTACTCGCTGTGTGACTCTACTCGCTGTGTGACTCTACTCGCTGTGTGACTCTACTCGCTGTGTGACTCTACTCGCTGTGTGACTCTACTCGGTGTGTGACTCTACTCGGTGTGTGACTCTACTCGCTGTGTGACTCTACTCGCTGTGTGACTCTACTCGGTGTGTGACTCTACTCGCTGTGTGACTCTACTCGCTGTGTGACTCTACTCGCTGTGTGACTCTACTCGCTGTGTGACTCTACTCGCTGTGTGACTCTACTCGCTGTGTGACTCTACTCGCTGTGTGACTCTACTCGCTGTGTGACTCTACTCGCTGTGTAACTATACTCGCTGGGTGACTCTACTCGCTGTGTGACTCTACTCGCTGTGTGACTCTACTCAGTCTACTCGCTGTGTGACTCTACTCGCTGTGTTGCATCTGTTTTGCAGGACATTGCTTTCGCCGTGAGGACCAGCCAGTACATAATCTTGTACTTTGGCAGCCTCATGGAGTGAATAAGCATGGTGGACAGCCCATGACTTTCTTGAGACGCATCTTAAAGGACACTTGTCTTGAAGATGCGGATGATCTAGCAAATGTCATGGGTGATAGGGAGTTGTGGCGGTGCAATTTTGTCGATAAGCCGGCACAGCATTCTTAAAAATGCAGCTGCACTGCAGCATGCCGATCCTAGCAGTTGCATCCGTAAGTGGTAGCTAAATGAGTACTAGAGTTTCCTCTGGGGAGTAAAGTTCTGGGGGGACCGCACTGGAAATAAAGTCGTCAGACTTTGTACGTAATCCCTGGCCTAGTGGCCAAAGAAAATTTACTTTACTTTTTACTCGGTAAATTAAATGCATCGAGAATAGCGAAAAAAGTTCTACTTCTTTCCTACTTAATAAATAATTATTTTTTATTAAACTGGTACATATGCATAGTTGAAACGTTTCAATTTAAGTCGGTGCAATTTCAATTTAAGTCGGTGCAAATTGACTTCGCCCCAATAAAGTCACTGTAAGATAAAGTTAGGATTACATTACCAACCTCGTCCCTTTAGTGTCACTGTAAGATAAATTGGGTTTATTTACCAACCTCGCCCCTTTATGGTCACGTAAGATATAGTTTGGATTACATTACCAACCTCGTCCCTTTAGTGTCACTGTAAGATAAAGTTAGGATTACATTACCAACCTCGTCCCTTTAGTGTCACTGTAAGATAAAGTTAGGATTACATTACCAACCTCGTCCCTTTAGTGTCACTGTAAGATAAAGTTAGGATTACATTACCAACCTCGTCCCTTTAGTGTCACTGTAAGATAAAGTTAGGATTACATTACCAACCTCGCCCTTTAGTGTCACTGTAAGATAAAGTTAGGATTACATTACCGACCTCGCCCCTTAAGTGTCACTGTAAGATAAAGTTAGGATTACATTACCGACCTCGCCCCTTAAGTGTCACTGTAAGATAAAGTTAGGATTACATTACCGACCTCGTCCCTTTAGTGTCACTGTAAGATAAAGTTAGGATTACATTACCAACCTCGTCCCTTTAGTGTCACTGTAAGATAAAGTTAGGATTACATTACCGACCTCGTACAATTGTGTCACTGTAAGATAAAGTTAGGATTACATTACCGACATCGCCCCTTAAGTGTCACTGTAAGATAAAGTTAGGATTACATTACCGACATCGCCCCTTAAGTGTCACTGTAAGATAAAGTTAGGTTTATATTACCAACCTCGTCTAGGATAATGTGAGTAAATTCGTTCATGTTTTTCTTTTTCACTAATTTCTCCAAAAGTGTCCCAGTGGTGCAATAAAGTAACCTTGTGTCCTCGCTGAATTCCTTGTTGAGAGCTGGAAATGAAATAAACATTTTTGTTACATTATGTAACTCTGAAAAGTACCACTTATCTCATACTTTATGGCATACGTGAATCAATATATAAAAAGCAGGGACGGATTATGGATTTTCGGGCCCCCGGCAGTCGCAACTTACGGGCCCCTACCCTACCCCCCCCCCCCCCCCCCCCCCCCCGACGAAAACCAATTGCAAAAAATGTTGGTCCCCGTTGGTACAAATAAGTAACGCTGGTGATATTTTTTTCAAATAAAATAATATATTCGATATAAAAACGTAACGGAAAACACTTTAGAGAGAATAGTTGAATTTCGCTAAATTGAATATATATCAGTTAAAAAAGCGGTGATTTCTTTTTAGCTTACTTTTTTTTATCGAATAATAGTCCTTTATTATTTAAATAATAATAATTTTTTCCTAAAATTACACCATCCAAAAGACATCAATTCTATATTTAGGAACGAATAATATATTGACGCTGTCGGTATATCAATTAATTAGACACAAAATTACTTAAAAATAGCAATTTCCTAACCTACTGCACTCGTGAATGATTTCAGATAATATTAATTGAAAGGTAAATTAAATGTTAATTGTAATACAGTAATAGTTTACTATTATTTTAAATAGCTTTTTTTTTGGTTAATTTTGTTTTTTCTAACGTTTTCCTTTACGCATTACATTACACTTAAAATATTTTTGTAAAACACTTTAAACATTCTATGGGACACAGTGTTCTGAAAGGTGAGGATATACAGTATGTGAGATATACTCTAAATATTTATTGAACATCAAGAAATTAATAAATAAATGAGGTTGTTTTATCAGTAAGATAATGATCGGTAAATTTCTCCCAACTTGCGGGCCCCTTCCAACTTACGGGCCCCCGGCAGCTGCCCCTGTTGCCCCCCCCTTAATCCGTCCCTGATAAAAAGGAAGACCACCTAGATCACGCTAATTACTTTTACTCAACCAATAGCAAAAATAATTGCACGTCATTTAGTTAATCAAATTAATACGTATTAGCGCATTTGCGTATTAGCGTGTTAGCGCATTTGACGAAAAATACGTTTTTAACTTCTATTTTATATATTTTGACTCTCTCCGATTGTTTTGTAGAGCACATAAGAAAGCGAGTAAAACACCCAGTCTGAGACACTGAAACGGTAATGGCACTACTGTACCTTCAAGGGAAGGCCGTTCTAGTGAATCACTTTTATTCCCTCTTCCCCACAATTTGAATCGATTTGCTCAATGTTTCGCTCAGTCTATAACGGTAATTGATCATCTATTATATTTCACTAATATACAGTACCGCGAGGGTGTGGCGGCACAATACAATAAGTAAATGTCTAACTAATTATTTACGTAAGGACTCAAGTCTGGTGATTGTGTTTCCCTTTAGGGGAAACGTATTGCAACTATTCTGTATCTGTTTATATTATTATCGCTACGGTATTCTATTTATGGCAACTCTCCATCATGGTATTATTAATCTTAAGGGCTTCGCTTGCATTACAGGTCAGAAATATCGCCATAGATTAATTATTTATTGAGTTAGAGGTAAGACAACGTACATATAGGTCTAACACAATTGTCCAGGTTATCAATAATGCTTAGCTATAGAGACCTACCTGGGTTTGGTGTCTAGAAAATGTCTTTGATCTCGGGGTATCAGCGATATTATATTAATCAAGTAACAGAAGCAAATAAATAAAATTTACCGGTACGATATCAAATATTACAACAAATAATTATAGCCAACGAATGTATAATTTAATTGTAGACAGAACGAGAACAATGAAAGTAATAATCACCAGTCAATTAAAGTTGTCCGGGGTTTTTACCCTTTACATGTGGGGCGAGCCACGAAGTTGGCGGAGCCTTAGCGAATTGACACTGTTAGGGGGTGGGTCAATTTATGCAAATAGTTGTCGTCGTCGTCGTTGTCGTCGTCGTCGTCGTTGTCGTCGTCGTTACGATTTTGACATGCTAATAACTTTGTCGGATTTAAAGCTGCCAAGTTGAAAATTTGTAGGTATCAATATGAGCAAAAGTTGAGATTTTTGAGAGACTTTCAGACACCATCAGTGCAATGGTCTCCCGCTAGAGGGCCACCTGTCTAAACATTAAATGCCCTCCCATTTCTTTGCTTTTAATCCGTTTAAGCTGAAACTTGGCAGATATGTATTAGACCATTAGCTGTGACTTTCAAAGGAGGCGAATCCATCTGCAGTTCTCCAGTCTGCCGCTAGAGGGCCAAAGGTCTGAAAGTGAAATCGTTGTCGTCGTTACGATTTTGACATGCTAATAACTTTGTCGGATTTAAAGCTGCCAAGTTGAAAATTTGTAGGTATCAATATGAG
>JAUCBJ010008937.1:0-53846 GCA_032718475.1 Nemertoderma westbladi | reverse complement strand
TTTTGTACCCTACACACAGCCTGTATAAATCCATGTCTAGACATCAAACTTCACAGCACACTGAGCTGAACTTGAACTTTTCACTGACCCCTTTATTAATGAGTTAGTCTACCCGGCATACAACTCTGTCCTTCTGTTACATCTCAAGTACAAACTATTACAGTGCACAGTAGTAACTACCAGTGCGATGTGCGATATGTGTATAATGCAGTTAAGTACCTATTATAATACACAGATTAAATTGAATTAAAGATGTGGGTTTAGATCAAATTGAATCTTGATTCGATTTGCTTAGATTGGTCAAATCTGTGAAAGCTTTACATTTTTCTGCTTAAAATAAGTTGTTTTGTGAAACAGAGCGTGGGGTCATGTCGGGTTCACATTTGTTCTACAGCGATAAACGTACACCACGTGATTTCAGTTTTAGTTAATTTTACACCATTATTGATATGCAGCGTTTAAACTGTATTGAATAACACCACGAACGGAGACCGGAGACGTAAACCCTATACTGCGTAAAAATCGACGGCAAATATCTTTAGGCTGTTTTTATGAAAGTCCCTCATTTGTACCGCCTCAGGCCTTTAAGCTGCCACAATAGCTATATTGAACTAATTACCATGTAATGCTGCATTCAGCCCAATTCTCCATTCGTCTTTGTCGTCACTATGACACGAAAATGGGAGGACAGGTAATGGCCATCTCAAACTTCAGGGGTCAGGGGTTGACATGTGAGACCCTTTGGCGGCTCATCGACAAAAGAATTGTCTAGGATGGACCATATGGGAGGCGCTCCGGTCACCTACACCGAGTTATACGACGGTACGTCATCGTAATTAGTACATCGGGTTAGGGGATAACCACACCAACCCAGTACAATATTCTTAAAAGCTTCATCACGTAATGCGCCTCATTGTGACACGTCCCTATCACCTCAATTCGACAAAGGATTAATTGGGTTTCGCGGTACGAGAGTTTGGCAATCCCATTATTTTAAAGAATAAATGATATCTTCGAGTTTCGGGTGGCGTCAACCAATACGTTGACGGTTTAGTTGCACATTCAATTATTGTTTTCCAATAATTCATAGAAAATTCAGTTCAGATGGGGGGGGGGGGGGGGGGGGGGGGGGGCTCCTCAAGGGAAAATCTACGCAAATATTGCTTTGCTGATTGCTATGAAAGATAAAACTGCAACATGTTCTATTCACTTTCGTTTATTGTTTTGGTTAGATGCACTCCACTTCAGATTTGCGATTAACTTGCTCCACATCTCTGCTATGATGACACCTCGATGCCACCTTTCTATGTTGTTTGCGAACGAAGCAGCTATAATCTAAAGGCACATTGCTTTTTACCTCAAAGTAAAAAGCCACTAAAATATTTACGGCATGCGATAAACCGCAGCCTGTCATTCCGTATAAGGTAAGCTGAGCAACTCTGGTAGCAAAAGTAGGACCAACTCCTATTGGAAGGCGCATTAAATAAAATTGGTCCATTATTGTCGCTTCATTAACTCTTCACTCTACGTCCGTTGACTTACTGCTTTTATACTGTATTGAGTGTGGGGCCAGTACCGCAAACAGGAAGGAGGTTATAAAACCTAGCACCCTCCCATTCAATGACGGTGCATACAGGAAACCAGACCGAATGTTTGGGCCTCTAATGATAGCTGAGTGTCTGTTTACCTATTGTCTAGTGGAGTTTGTTATATAAATAACCTCATTATAAGAATGCAGTTGAGAACCAATTTTACGGTTGCTGGCGAAAACCAAAATTATTACGACAATCGGGGTTATTTATAAAGTAAAACCCTGTCTGTAAACTTTATTAGGGTATCCCATATGCATAACCCTATGGGTTGAGCCTAGTATGTGTATAGCCGCATTTTACACCATAAAATAAGGTCGAGAACAGGGGCGGATCCGGGGGGGGGGGGGGGGGGGGGGGGGGGGGTGCCTCCACGAAATTTCTGAAAGTGTGTTCCAACCTTATATCCGTACCTTATATCTAATTTTGAATGCCTGTTTAAATAATAACATACCAAGCTGCCAAGTATTATAATCAATAATATCAAAAATTCCCGATGGTAACAAATTATCATTAGATATTAAAAAGTTCGAGTGAAGAAAGCCAAAGATTGCTTTTTTTTACCAGGAATAGTGATACTTTGGTACGCTACCTGTTTCGAACGCTACCTTTTGAAATCTTACTTGCGTGCCACAATGACACAACCCCGACTAACTGGTCTGACTTTACTGTCCATTCACAAAGATATTAAACTCAATGACACAACCCCGACTAACTGGTCTGACTTTACTGTCCATTCACAAAGATATTAAACTCAATGACACAACCCCGACTAACTGGTCTGACTTTACTGTCCATTCACAAAGATATTAAACTCAATGACACAACCCCGACTAACTGGTCTGACTTTACTGTCCATTCACAAAGATATTAAACTCAATGACACAACCCCGACTAACTGGTCTGACTTTACTGTCCATTCACAAAGATATTAAACTCAATGACACAACCCCGACTAACTGGTCTGACTTTACTGTCCATTCACAAAGATATTAAACTCAATGACACAACCCCGACTAACTGGTCTGACTTTACTGTCCATTCACAAAGATATTAAACTCAATGACACAACCCCGACTAACTGGTCTGACTTTACTGTCCATTCACAAAGATATTAAACTCAATGACACAACCCCGACTAACTGGTCTGACTTTACTGTCCATTCACAAAGATATTAAACTCAATGACACAACCCCGACTAACTGGTCTGACTTTACTGTCCATTCACAAAGATATTAAACTCAATGACACAACCCCGACTAACTGGTCTGACTTTACTGTCCATTCACAAAGATATTAAACTCAATGACACAACCCCGACTAACTGGTCTGACTTTACTGTCCATTCACAAAGATTTTTAACTCAATGACACAACCCCGACTAACTGGTCTGACTTTACTGTCCATTCACAAAGATATTAAACTCAATGACACAACCCCGACTAACTGGTCTGACTTTACTGTCCATTCACAAAGATATTAAACTCAATGACACAACCCCGACTAACTGGTCTGGACTTTACTGTCCATTCACAAAGATATTAAACTCAATGACACAACCCCGACTAACTGGTCTGACTTTACTGTCCATTCACAAAGATATTAAACTCAATGACACAACCCCGACTAACTGGTCTGACTTTACTGTCCATTCACAAAGATATTAAACTCAATGACACAACCCCGACTAACTGGTCTGACTTTACTGTCCATTCACAAAGATATTAAACTCAATGACACAACCCCGACTAACTGGTTTGACTTTACTGTCCATTCACAAAGATATTAAACTCAATGACACAACCCCGACTAACTGGTCTGACTTTACTGTCCATTCACAAAGATATTAAACTCAATGACACAACCCCGACTAACTGGTCTGACTTTACTGTCCATTCACAAAGATATTAAACTCAATGACACAACCCCGACTAACTGGTCTGACTTTACTGTCCATTCACAAAGATATTAAACTCAATGACACAACCCCGACTAACTGGTCTGACTTTACTGTCCATTCACAAAGATATTAAACTCAATGACACAACCCCGACTAACTGGTCTGACTTTACTGTCCATTCACAAAGATATTAAACTCAATGACACAACCCCGACTAACTGGTCTGGATTTACTGTCCATTCACAAAGATATTAAACTCAATGACACAAACCCGACTAACTGGTTTGACTTTACTGTCCATTCACAAAGATATTAAACTCAATGACACAACCCCGACTAACTGGTCTGACTTTACTGTCCATTCACAAAGATATTAAACTCAATGACACAACCCCGACTAACTGGTCTGACTTTACTGTCCATTCACAAAGATATTAAACTCAATGACACAACCCCGACTAACTGGTCTGACTTTACTGTCCATTCACAAAGATATTAAACTCAATGACACAACCCCGACTAACTGGTCTGGATTTACTGTCCATTCACAAAGATATTAAACTCAATGACACAACCCCGACTAACTGGTCTGGATTTACTGTCCATTCACAAAGATATTAAACTCAATGACACAAACCCGACTAACTGGTTTGACTTTACTGTCCATTCACAAAGATATTAAACTCAATGACACAACCCCGACTAACTGGTCTGGATTTACTGTCCATTCACAAAGATATTAAACTCAATGACACAACCCCGACTAACTGGTCTGACTTTACTGTCCATTCACAAAGATATTAAACTCAATGACACAACCCCGACTAACTGGTCTGGATTTACTGTCCATTCACAAAGATATTAAACTCAATGACACAACCCCGACTAACTGGTCTGGATTTACTGTCCATTCACAAAGATATTAAACTCAATGACACAAACCCGACTAACTGGTTTGACTTTACTGTCCATTCACAAAGATATTAAACTCAATGACACAACCCCGACTAACTGGTCTGGATTTACTGTCCATTCACAAAGATTTTTTAACTCAATGACACAACCCCGACTAACTGGTCTGGATTTACTGTCCATTCACAAAGATATTAAACTCAATGACACAATCCCGACTAACTGGTCTGGATTTACTGTCCATTCACAAAGATATTAAACTCAATGACACAACCCCGACTAACTGGTCTGACTTTACTGTCCATTCACAAAGATATTAAACTCAATGACACAACCCCGACTAACTGGTCTGGATTTACTGTCCATTCACAAAGATATTAAACTCAATGACACAACCCCGACTAACTGGTCTGGATTTACTGTCCATTCACAAAGATATTAAACTCAATGACACAAACCCGACTAACTGGTCTGACTTTACTGTCCATTCACAAAGATATTAAACTCAATGACACAACCCCGACTAACTGGTCTGGATTTACTGTCCATTCACAAAGATATTAAACTCAATGACACAACCCCGACTAACTGGTCTGGATTTACTGTCCATTCACAAAGATATTAAACTCAATGACACAACCCCGACTAACTGGTCTGACTTTACTGTCCATTCACAAAGATATTAAACTCAATGACACAACCCCGACTAACTGGTCTGACTTTACTGTCCATTCACAAAGATATTAAACTCAATGACACAACCCCGACTAACTGGTCTGGATTTACTGTCCATTCACAAAGATATTAAACTCAATGACACAACCCCGACTAACTGGTCTGACTTTACTGTCCATTCACAAAGATATTAAACTCAATGACACAAACCCGACTAACTGGTTTGACTTTACTGTCCATTCACAAAGATATTAAACTCAATGACACAACCCCGACTAACTGGTCTGGATTTACTGTCCATTCACAAAGATTTTTTAACTCAATGACACAACCCCGACTAACTGGTCTGGATTTACTGTCCATTCACGAAGATATTAAACTCAATGACACAACCCCGACTAACTGGTCTGACTTTACTGTCCATTCACAAAGATATTAAACTCAATGACACAATCCCGACTAACTGGTCTGGATTTACTGTCCATTCACAAAGATATTAAACTCAATGACACAACCCCGACTAACTGGTCTGACTTTACTGTCCATTCACAAAGATTTTTTAACTCAATGACACAACCCCGACTAACTGGTCTGACTTTACTGTCCATTCACAAAGATATTAAACTCAATGACACAACCCCGACTAACTGGTCTGGGTTTACTGTCCATTCACAAAGATATTAAACTCAATGACACAATCCCGACTAACTGGTCTGGGTTTACTGTCCATTCACAAAGATATTAAACTCAATGACACAACCCCGACTAACTGGTCTGGATTTACTGTCCATTCACAAAGATATTAAACTCAATGACACAACCCCGACTAACTGGTCTGGATTTACTGTCCATTCACAAAGATATTAAACTCAATGACACAACCCCGACTAACTGGTCTGACTTTACTGTCCATTCACAAAGATATTAAACTCAATGACACAACCCCGACTAACTGCTCTGACTTTACTGTCCATTCACAAAGATATTAATTAAACTCAATGACACAACCCCGACTAACTGGTCTGACTTTACTGTCCATTCACAAAGATATTAAACTCAATGACACAACCCCGACTAACTGGTCTGGATTTACTGTCCATTCACAAAGATATTAAACTCAATGACACAACCCCGACTAACTGGTCTGGATTTACTGTCCATTCACAAAGATATTAAACTCAATGATACAACCCCGACTAACTGGTCTGACTTTACTGTCCATTTACGAAGATATTAAACACAATGACACAACCCCGACTAACTGGTCTGGGTTTACTGTCCATTCACAAAGATATTAAACTCAATGACACAAACCCGACTAACTGGTTTGACTTTACTGCCCATTCACAAAGATATTAAACTCAATGACACAATCCCGACTAACTGGTCTGGGTTTACTGTCCATTCACAAAGATATTAAACTCAATGACACAACCCCGACTAACTGGTCTGGATTTACTGTCCATTCACAAAGACATTAAACTCAATGACACAACCCCGACTAACTGGTCTGACTTTACTGTCCATTCACAAAGATATTAAACTCAATGACACAGCCCCGACTAACTGCTCTGACTTTACTGTCCATTCACAAAGATATTAAACTCAATGACACAACCCCGACTAACTGGTCTGACTTTACTGTCCATTCACAAAGATATTAATCTCAATGACACAACCCCGACTAACTGGTCTGACTTTACTGTCCATTCACAAAGATATTAATTAAACTCAATGACACAACCCCGACTAACTGGTCTGACTTTACTGTCCATTCACAAAGATATTAAACTCAATGACACAACCCCGACTAACTGGTCTGGATTTACTGTCCATTCACAAAGATATTAAACTCAATGACACAACCCCGACTAACTGGTCTGGATTTACTGTCCATTCACAAAGATATTAAACTCAATGATACAACCCCGACTAACTGGTCTGACTTTACTGTCCATTCACGAAGATATTAAACACAATGACACAACCCCGACTAACTGGTCTGGGTTTACTGTCCATTCACAAAGATATTATACTCATTGATACAACCCCGACTAACTGGTCTGACTTTACTGTTCATTCACGAAGATATTAAACACAATGACACAACCCCGACTAACTGGTCTGACTTTACTGTCCATTCACAAAGATATTAAACTCAATGACACAACCCCGACTAACTGGTCTGACTTTACTGTCCATTCACGAAGATATTAAACTCAATGACACAACCCCGACTAACTGGTCTGGATTTACTGTCCATTCACAAAGATATTAAACTCAATGACACAACCCCGACTAACTGGTCTGACTTTACTGTCCATTCACGAAGATATTAAACACAATGACACAACCCCAACTAACTGGTCTGACTTTACTGTCCATTCACAAAGATATTAAACACAATGACACAACCCCGACTAACTGGTCTGACTTTACTGTCCATTCACAAAGATATTAAACTCAATGACACAACCCCGACTAACTGGTCTGACTTTACTGTCCATTCACGAAGATATTAAACTCAATGACACAACCCGGACTAACTGGTCTGACTTTACTGTCCATTCACAAAGATATTAAACTCAATGACACAACCCCGACTAACTGGTCTGACTTTACTGTCACAAAGATATTAAACTCACACCAGATGAGATAATTAATGTATATGCTGGTCGCCAAGCCCGTCGATTATTGGTAATTTAATAATTAAAATTCACTATAATTGGTTAATCGTTAATAAAAATTATTGCTTTTATTTTAAAAATTTATATTATTAAAAAAAAATTTTTTCATTACACCCCGTTCCGGGTAAATTATCACTTTTACTATTACATTAAATCGAACATAAACACATAAATTTACTGAAATTAAAACTTTATTTACACTTATTGGCGATATAAATATTTAAACAGAATTACGTCATAGTTGAGAAAGGTGGCGATGGGTGGGCAGACCGAGCAGCTTATGTTGTGGTAGCGATCGGCACAGCATTCCCCGCAGTACCGACAGATACATTCGGGGGGGGGGGGGGGGGGGGGGCAGGTCGTGGAAGGAGGCTATACTATTGGGACAGGTCGTGAAAGGAGGCTATACGATTGGGACAGGTCGTGGAAGTACTAGAGTACTGGAAGTAAAAGTAGAAGACTAAGACTAACTGGTCTGACTTTACTGTCCATTCACAAAGATATTAAACTCAATGACACAACCCCGACTAACTGGTCTGACTTTACTGTCCATTCACAAAGATATTAAACTCAATGACACAACCCGGACTAACTGGTCTGACTTTACTGTCCATTCACAAAGATATTAAACTCAATGACACAACCCCGACTAACTGGTCTGACTTTACTGTCCATTCACAAAGATATTAAACTCAATGACACAACCCGGACTAACTGGTCTGACTTTACTGTCCATTCACAAAGATATTAAACTCAATGACACAACCCCGACTAAGTACATATAGACCCCATCATAGTAGACATGTACCGAACAACAAGAGTCCCACAAGAAATGAAAACAAATAAGTTGGTGCCAGTTCCCAAGAAGGGCAACCTAACACTCTATGGTTCTTTTCGGGGAATCTCATTGATCTCGATTGCTGCAAAGCTATACAATAGAATTATATTAAATCGCATCAGGGATCCCATTGAGAGACTGCTCCGTGGAAATCAGAATGGGTTCCGTAAAGGTCGTGGGACCATGGAGCCCATTTTGGCACTTAGAAGGATAATTGAAGAGTTATCAAAAAAGAAAGACAGGCATCTGGCTGTTATCTTTGTTGACTTCTTCAAGGCCTTTGATTCAGTCTCTCGCTCACGTATGTTCAGCATACTTTCATTATATGGGATTCCTGATGAAATTATTGCAGCAATCAGATCAGTATACGATGGTTCGACAACATTTGTGTCTACTGGTGACGGTGACACAGAACCATTTGAAGTGTTATGGGGCGTCCTCCAAGGAGACACACTTGCACCATTCTTGTTCATTATTGTGGTTGACTATGTTCTACGCATGTCCTTAGATCATTATAATGATGATGGGGTGATGATAACTCCACCTACTGGCTCCAGAAGTCGAGGAAATCCTGCCAAGTACCTAACTGATCTAGACTTTGCTGATGACTTAGGAGTACTCTCAGAATCATTAGAGGGAGCCCAACGGCTCCTCAGCTCATTAGAACATGCTGCTTCTAGTGTTGGTATTTTTATTAACTCCAGAAAGACCAAAATTCTGACAGTTAACTTTGAAAGTCCTCAGCAAGTCTCTGATCGGATGAGCATAAGCTCAAAGGATGGTATGCTTGAGCATGTGGACGACTTCTGTTACCTGGGATCATGGATCCGGAAGTCAGGTGAGGACCTTCGAATACGTAAGGGAAAGGCATGGGCAGCCTTGAATAGGCTTTCCAGGATTTGGAAGTCACCGAGAATTAATCGGAAACTTAAGGTCCGATTATTTAGAGCAGCAGTAGTTCCAGTACTCCTCTACGGGAGTCCATGCTGGGCTCTAACTGCCGAGGACACCAAATCTCTGGATGGCACATTCACAAGAATGCTACGCCGGGTTCATTATGTCAAGTACAATGCACACATCTCCAACCAGACACTATATAACATTGTAGGTGTCTCATTGGTTCCCCCAAGCCTGACACTAGAACAAAATCGCCTCCGCTTTGCAGGACATTGCTTTCGCCGTGTGAACCAGCCAGTGCATAATCTTGTACTTTGGCAGCCTCATGGAATGAATAAGCATGGTGGACAGACCATGACTTTCTTGAGACGCATCTTAAAGGACACTGGCCTTAAAGATGCGGATGATCTAGCAAATGTCATGGGTGATAGGGAGTTGTGGCGGTGCAATTTTGTTGACAAGCCGGCACAGCATTCTTAAAAATGCAGCTGCAATGCAGCATGCCGATCCTAGTAGTAGTAACTGGTCTGACTTTACTGTCACAAAGATATTAAACTCACACCAGATGAGATAATTAATGTATATGCTGGTCGCCAAGCCCGTCGATTATTGGTAATTTAAGAATTAAAATTCACTATAATTGGTTAATCGTTAACTATTATTTTTTGGAAATTATTACAAATAAAGAATTGAATTAAACAAATAAAAAAAATATTGCTTAAAAAATTGGTAACATAAAAATTATTGCTTTTATTTTAAAAATTTATATTATTAAAAAAAATGTTTTTCATTACACCCCGTTCCGGGTAAATTATCACTTTTACTATTACATTAAATCGAACATAAACACATAAATTTACTGAAATTAAAACTTTATTTACACTTATTGGCGATATAAATATTTAAACAGAATTACGTCATAGTTGAGAAAGGTGGCGATGGGTGGGCAGACCGAGCAGCTTATGTTGTGGTAGCGATCGGCACAGCATTCCCCGCAGTACCGACAGATACATTCGGGGGGGGGGGGGGGGCAGGTCGTGGAAGGAGGCTATACGATTGGGACAGGTCGTGGAAGGAGGCTATACGATTGGGACAGGTCGTGGAAGGAGGCTATACGATTGGGACAGGTCGTGGAAGGAGGCTATACGATTGGGACAGGTCGTGGAAGGAGGCTATACGATTGGGACAGGTCGTGGAAGGAGGCTATACGATTGGGACAGGTCGTGGAAGGAGACTATACGATTGGGACAGGTCGTGGAAGGAGGCTATACGATTGGGACAGGTCGTGGAAGGAGGCTATACGATTAGGACAGGTCGTGGAAGGAGGCTATACGATTGGGACAGGTCGTGGAAGGAGGCTATACGATTGGGACAGGTCGTGGAAGGAGGCTATACGATTGGGACAGGTCGTGGAAGGAGGCTATACGATTGGGAAAGGTCGTGGAAGGAGGCTATACGATTGGGACAGGTCGTGGAAGGAGGCTATACGACTGGGACAGGTCGTGGAAGGAGGCTATACGATTGGGACAGGTCGTGGAAGGATGCTATACCATTGGGACAGGTCGTGGAAGGAGGCTATACGATTGGGAGAGGTCGTGGAAGGAGGCCATACGATTGGGACAGGTCGTGGAAGGAGGCTATACGATTGGGACAGGTCGTGGAAGGAGGCTATACGATTGGGACAGGTCGTGGAAGGAGACCATACGATTGGGACAGGTCGTGGAAGGAGGCTATACGATTGGGACAGGTCGTGGAAGGAGGCTATACGATTAGGACAGGTCGTGGAAGGAGGCTATACGATTGGGACAGGTCGTGGAAGGAGGCTATACGATTGGGACAGGTCGTGGAAGGAGGCTATACGATTGGGACAGGTCGTGGAAGGAGGCTATACGATTGGGACAGGTCGTGGAAGGAGGCTATACGATTGGGACAGGTCGTGGAAGGAGGCTATACGATTGGGACAGGTCGTGGAAGGAGGCTATACGATTGGGACAGGTCGTGGAAGGAGGCTATACGATTGGGACAGGTCGTGGAAGGAGGCTATACCATTGGGACAGGTCGTGGAAGGAGGCTATACGATTGGGAGAGGTCGTGGAAGGTGGCTATACGATTGGGACAGGTCGTGGAAGGAGGCTATACGATTGGGACAGGTCGTAGAAGGAGGCTATACGATTGGGACAGGTTGTGGAAGGAGACTATACGATTGAAGAGTTTATGGTGGAATCCATGGGCAGTTACCCGCGTTACCACATGGGGTTTTTCTGCCCACTTGACTTCCAAATGTCGGTCTGGAAGGCAGGGCCATTAAGATATCCCTCTGTAGCAAAGTTTTCCTCACGTTCGTCTCTAAATTGGGTATATCTATTAATCACTTCTTGGTTAAATATCTGAGGATAACGTTCTAAAATAGAGAGCACGAAGATTTTTTCATTAACTAGGTGTAATGCCAGGGTAGCTGATGCGTTTTTATGGAGACCAAGCAAACGTTTCACAAATATATTCTTTATTCTATCAATATCTTTTAATTGGTTGAGTTTAAAGTACCGCGCTATTTCTTTGAAGGAGTAAATAACCATAAACCACTATAAACCTGTAAACTGTAAACAGAAAACAGTAGACCGACACCAGTACAAGATAATTCCTTTTAATGTTCTAGAAATTAAATTTGCAAATAATTCTGGTTTTGAGACGAATTACACCATCACATCATGAGATTAAGTACAACATTTTTTAGTAGGTTGGACGGAGGAGACCCTCCCTCCATATTTTTTTGCAAATTCCAATCGAATGCTACGATTTTTATATGATAGATCGGTACCTTTTATTATGCTGTCTTGGCCGGATTTTTTAATGTTCGCCTTATATAGCTACAACAAACCGATAGAAAATGTATTGACTGTAATACTGTAAAAGAGGTAACTTGGCTAGTAACTAGTACACCATCTCACTTAAAATCAACAAACATAATGAGCCCAACTCTCTAATTCCATGAACATTGATTGATATTATATCTCATTTGAATAAAAGTTAGAGAAGTAAAAAAAGTTAGGGAAAATTAATAAAACAAAGCTTGGGGAAAAAACACATGAAATAGTTAAAAGGTCCAGAAACTGCCCATAAAAAGCAGCGAGGGAATAATACCTTGGAGAGAATTACCAACGATACCTGGTAAACTCTAATGTATTAAGAAATTAACGCAAACCAAATTATCAAACAAGGATTACCTTTAGCCTGTTTGATAGTTTCGATACATCCAGTTCCCAATTAATCCTAACGCCGGGGAACCATTGCCCACTACTTTTATGGTCGGAAAGTTCTGAAGCTGGGGCGCCCAAAAATATGCTAATTCTTTGCTACTTACTCGCCTTTACCCTAAGGGTGTCTACCATATAAAGGTAACATAGTCACCCAACTAAGCCCATCGCTACTCAAGTAATTCTACCTGATATATTCCGTAAGTGGAAAGGGGCGTAATCGGCAATTACACCCCCCATCGAGTTTTATAATCCCCAATTTGTGTTCTGAATTAGTTGAAATGAAACTAGAAAGGGGAGCTGATTAAAAGTTGTGGAAAGATTTGAACTATTTTAGAAAAAATACTTTTATTATTTCGAGGAAAAATGCGGATTATAAGGAGGCCAAAATAATTATTTATTCTTGAATTGTTACTTTTTTGATCGAATATACATCAAAATCGGGAGGAAAAGGAGTATTTTACCCAAGGGAAAAAAGTAATCAATACGATTGATGGCAAAAAAAGTAAAATAAAATATTTTTGGTGGAATTTACATGTGTTGAAAGAGCATCGAAGTAGAAAAGGTTTGCACGTAATTTTAGCAAAATCTATGAACACACTCAAAAGTTACTGCTACTGTACTTTAGTGTCTGCAAGGCGAACTCCAAAACGGAAATCTATATCCAATATTGGTTTATGTTGTTAAGCGGGTCTCTAGTTACGTAATAAATATTCTAGAACACTAAATTATTTAACATTGAGTAAGTCAGCATCAGGAGTTGAAGAGTACAATAATTGTAATTGCAGTAACTATGGAAACACTATAGTAAAATACTACAGTTCTATTTATTTAGTAACACTATATCGCTCGATCTTTAATTAAAGAATTGAGCAACAAAAAAGTACCAATTTAAAAATAAAATTACGTATTTCATGGGGAAAAACGTAGAACTTTTTTTCAATATTCTCCAGGCATTTTACAAGAGTTCGAGAGTTCTAGAAAATTTACATTTCATTCATTAGATAAATTAATTATTGTTCTAGAACAATGCGATCACAAGAAATGACTGCGATGTGTTTAATTTATGGAGGGGGTTAATGTTTTGGTAGGTCATGTAGTACCGCGTTGAACCAATTCCATCGTAATAATTATACTGTATTAAAATTAACCAAGGTTTGCAAAGTTCCATTGCAGTAATAGTGAGTAAAACGTTCTGGAACACACAAATGGAGGTTCGAAAAACGTATCGCTTTTGTTTACAAATTCATTATCCAGGGTAGAATTTGGTCACTTTTAGGAGATCATTAATGGTGCCAGTTGGTATCAATCGGATTATTGATAACAACAATATTACCAACCCGAATCAGTTAAAACATTTACTATATATTTCCAAACAAGGTATAATGCAATATCTGCCGGAATGAGCGACCTATAAGAACGTTCCTTCACATCACTGTGGTATTTTGCGTTGAAGATTTTGAATTAAGTTTCAAGGGCAGGGCATTGGCAGTTTCTACAGAAACAAATAAAAAATATTAAATTTAGTAATCTAGCAGCAACCTTACTTTTACGTAAATTAGATCCACATACAGCCGACTTTAAACTTTATTGTTTGTATATTTTACTTGTAAAACTACCTAAGTACTTGTACCTAAGTTTTATTCGCTGTTTAAATGATTTATTAGGTAGGGGATCCACAGCACTCAGTGAAAATACGAAAGTCAAAAGAAAACCCATTTTAAGAAGATCGTGAAAGAATTAAATATTCCTATGCAATTTTGAAAAACCAAACGAGAATTTTACAAATGTACTAACTAGAACATGTAAGCTATAAATTACAACTAAAATTATGTTCTCAAACAAACAATTATTTGTCGAATTACCATTATTCTTATCTGTGTTTATGTTGTTTTGACTTTTGACTGTCTTGTGTTAATTAATAAGACTCAACTGGATAAAATTTCCCACATTTCAAATCTCATTATACAGTAATAGTAATCAAATTGTTGGCGGGAGTGATTTTAAATTTTTCTGTGTAAAGTTAATTTATTGTTGTTGTTCTGTTTTCTCATAAACAACTTTGACCTTTATGTTAACAATTTATTATCAACACCACGAAAAATTAATGAAATCCACCAATTATGAGATTAAAATGAATGAAAACTTCACCAGATGAGTTTCCCATTGAATAAAAAATATACTAAACTAGGTATTAAGTCATTACATTACGTACTGTGCGTACATAGCACCTGAAACACTCACCTTGAGCTTTTATAATATTAAGCTGAATAGTTATGTCTTTCGATGATGACGACATCGACGATTTCGACATTAAAGTCCGCTTGTCAACAAACGACATATTAAAAACGTCGATCAGACGAACAACAACAGTCTGGATGTTGAAGGTGAGTATCTCCAACTTCGACCACACTCTGGTACCGTGGAACTCATTGGTGCGATACAACGGCGTGCAGTTAACAGAACGGGCGGTTTTATGGGACGCCGGGGTCAGACAGGGCGACTCAGTGGACGTCTTGATAGGCGTCGCGGAAATACACATGACCGTGATGGCCAACCCTAACGACGAGACTACGCAAACAGATGTTGTTATGGAAGTCGCTATGGTTGATTCCGTGGAAGAGTTGAGGCCGCTGATCTTGGAGAAACTTTGCAGAGAAGGGATGAGTTCTATAATAACTCCGACTACAAAGTTATTCCTAAAGACAGGCGGTCGAATTTTAAGTGACAAGGAAATTGTCTACAATTTTCCGAAAGCTGATGATATCGATTAGACACAAGTTTTGCTGCTACTGTACCATTGTGATCTACCACATGCTGTCTTCTTGCACCATCACTTTTCATTTTCATTGAATAATTGAAAAGCTAATAAGATTAGCATTTTGGCCCATAATTATTCAGATTACATATTACAGATACTGGGTGTCCAATTTTATATTTTATGAAAATTAATGTAGGTACCGGTTTCATAGCATATTATATTATCAATAACATATACAATACTAAATAAATCTGTATTCTAGAAGTATTTGCCTCACTTGGTATTTATCATAAGTGTATAGAAAAGTGTAATAAAAGTAGATATAGTCGCGATTATGGGGGACATACTATCCAAAAAAAAATTGAAAAAATGTAAAATATTCTTAAAAATAATCACATATTTATGATATTTCTGTCGTTTCAAGCATTACACTATAAATATATCAACAATGTACTGCAGAATCTTTTCAGCTTTGATATGTTTTGTTTGCGCCGCAGTTTATTTACGTTAAGAAGTACTTATCGAGCAATATAAAGTCCTTAAGGAGGGCAGATGAGGGCCAATTTCCAGTTGTCCGTCACCGATCTTTCAACCAAATCCCAATAAACTCATCAACGACTCGCCAACATTAGCGACTGTAAGCACACGCGCCCAAAACCAAGAAAATCCACCTTAGAGAACGCAGTATCTATTGTTAATGAAGACTTGATTAAGGCGTCCCATACAATGGAACAAATCTTTTGGACCGTGCTAGCTGCGCAACAGGACACACTTGTCAAGGGAAACACACCTATAGCAATTAATGTTTCAACTTTATTGTTACTTGACTGTCACATTATGCAGGTTTTTATTCCGCTTGTGCGCAGTTGGACTAAGCTACCCCATGTGGACACGAATTGCTCTCTAACCTTTGTAATAATGTTGCCAGTTCGTTTGACGTGGGCTATCCTACTACTAATATAATTATTTACTTCAAAGTGATTATATTCCACTTGTGAGTAAGAAAAACTATATGAAACAGCAGAATGCTTCATTATTAATAGCACAAACAACAGCTACCACTAGAAACCGTTACTACACTATACCAGTAAAAAAAGTAGACCCAATCTAAGACATTCTGCATTAAAATTTTGTTAAGAGAGACACTCTAAATACCATATTATAACACATTTAAATACATATATCATTGACTATGACGTCAATTATGTTGCGTTTTAAATTTTAAACGCGGCGAACCATTTATATGAAAACACCGAATGAAATGGTATAGGCATAAAAGTAAAAAAAAAGACACGATTGTCACCAAATATATTTTCAAAACGCATATCAGTCTCCTAAAAATAGATTTCAATTATCTGCAGTGTAACAAAAATATCTACTTTTATAACTGCAGTGTAACAAAAATATCTACTTTTATAACTGCAGTGTAACAAAAATATCTACTTTTATAACTGCAGTGTAACAAAAATATCTACTTTTATAACTGCAGTGTAACAAAAATATCTACTTTTATAACTGCAGTGTAACAAAAATATCTACTTTTATAACTGCAGTGTAACAAAAATATCTACTTTTATAACTGCAGTGTAACAAAAATATCTATGTTTATAACTGCAGTGTAACAAAAATATCTACTTTTATAACTGCAGTGTAACAAAAATATCTACTTTTATAACTGCAGTGTAACAAAAATATCTACTTTTATAACTGCAGTGTAACAAAAATATCTACTTTTATAACTGCAGTGTAACAAAAATATCTACTTTTATAACTGCAGTGTAACAAAAATATCTACTTTTATAACTGCAGTGTAACAAAAATATCTACTTTTATAACTGCAGTGTAACAAAAATATCTACTTTTATAACTGCAGTGTAACAAAAATATCTACTTTTATAACTGCAGTGTAACAAAAATATCTACTTTTATAACTGCAGTGTAACAAAAATATCTACTTTTATAACTGCAGTGTAACAAAAATATCTACTTTTATAACTGCAGTGTAACAAAAATATCTACTTTTATAACTGCAGTGTAACAAAAATATCTACTTTTATAACTGCAGTGTAACAAAAATATCTACTTTTATAACAATTTATTCAACTTGTTATTATAAAGAATGAGAGCAACACAACTAATAGTACTCATCAGGTTGAGTTTAGTCGTTGCAGAATCAGAATCCGAGTTTGTTGGACTGGCTTATCATCATCATTAAGGACGGAGATAAGCACCGGGCGATCAAGCATAACATCATTCAGCTATTGTGTTTGAGTAGAAGCCAGTATATATAATAAAGGCACAGTAGGGCTCCACAATGAACAGGTTATTAAAGGAGGAGTGAGCTGTATAATTAGGAGCTCATGGGATAGGCCTATGGTGCAGCGTATGCTCCCGCTACTTATCGTGGTGCATGCTGGATACCGGTTAATCACAGGGTAGATGGTGCACTCATCTACCCGGTCTTCTATCTAATCCTGTCAGGAAAGAGTTACCCCCTGTGCACTCGGATAAAGAAACTGTCGTCCATTGTAAGTAAGTGCAGTAATGTGACCGTGTGACGCACGCTAAGTATATTGTGTCAGCTACATTAACAATAATATACACTTGAAAATGTTAAACGTCATAACGAAAGGTAGGTAGGTAGTCAACTGATGACATTATTTTGCTAGCGAAGAGATATAAGTGAGTGACAATGAAAAGACGTAGATTTTGCCGTTAATATAACTTTTATCAATTCCATTGTAATATAAAATTACTTGAGACCATACATACATGGTGTATTGGTCTATACTATAAAATATTATCCCTCTTGTCAAATAATTATCCATATTAACTAACTATGTATGATACAGGATCACATCACATCAAATAAATCAGGCAAAATAATATATTGTTTCCAATAATTTAGGTTATCCCACTTAAATTTGTAAAACCAACAAGTTAAATAACTGCTAATACTTTATCTCAGTAATGTTACTGTCATTTACTGGTTGCCGAGGAAACTAGTGAGATAAAGACATTATATCTAGCGTTATAGTGTAATGAAGACAATATACAGAGAGATTTAGTGAGAGAAATACATACCATCAGTATCACTAGGTTTAGTGCTATAAAGTCTATATTAACCGCATGATAATCTTACTGGCTACATTGCAACGCCAATCATAAACTGTAGGGTAAACAATCATAAACTGTAGGGTGAACAAAAATCAGAAAGTGAATGATAACATGAGTTCGAATGTTCGAATAACCTATTCGATGAAAACAGAGTCGAAATAACTCCTTATCACAGCAAATTTACAGTTTTTTTTAACAATAATTTCTGTGACCGAACTACATATTTTGCACTCATGTATGCATTGAGTTTTGCACTAGTTTACATTATCACTACGCCCATTGTTAAAAACAGCCATATTGTACAAGGATCAATTTAGTCACAAAAAATGATTATTTTTCCAAAAACTTTATATAAACGAATGTATAATAAGACATTCGCGTCCACGCTATGTGTGCAATACATTTTTACAGATTATATACTAAAACTAACATACAAGTCAAGTCATACATAAGAATAAACTTTAATAGATTTGCTTAGATTCCCCCTATAGAAGGTTGAATTCTGGTTGCGTCCCCCCCCCCCCCCCCCCCCCCCATCTCATATAATGACGGTATTGTACTGGTGCTAGTTGTGTCTAATTGTGTGAATTCGGTTTCTTAACAAATATGAAGGATCGTATGGTTTTAAACCAAATTTGCTAAAAAAAAGTAAAATACAGTTAAATACGGCAATATATTTCATGTTCAAGTACAACCTAGCTAGAAATAGTACAAATAAATAATTTAAAAGGTCAGATATAAAATACACGAGATAAGAAGAAAGACGATTTACATAAATATGTAAAAAATAGACTTTAACAATGTACAAAATAATTGAAGATAAAAATATATATACTAAGGAGTTTATTCGCTTAGGAACCAGCCACCATCGTGGGTGTAAGGAGTGTAGGAAGAGGCGACTGAGGAGCAGTCATCCGGGGAAAAATCCAAAGTCCACCAGTCAGACAAGGCATGCCCGTTGGCATAGAGACAATCAGCTGGAGAGTTCAACCAATGGCAGGAGCTTGGTTCCAAATCCCCTTGTCTCAAATACTCCCCGAGAGTCCAGATGTAGTTGTAGGCGAACCTGAGGGTCTCTATTTTAGAGAGTTTGTGTTCATCCGAGACACCCACCGGTAAGACCCTCCGTAGACCATCCAAGGCGTCGTTTAAACCGTGCATACGGCTTCGTTCCCTGTCGTTTGCTTTGTCTCGCCGATCCAATCGCATTTTCACGACGCAGAACGGTTTCACAGCGGTGCTTTTGGCCCGGGACGGGCGTTTCCTTACCGGTTTCCCGGGTGTGACAGTGCGTCTGCGGTTTCCTCTAAGTTTCTTGCGAGCTTGTATTTCGTAAAAAGCGTTGAGACACTCAACGAAGCCGCATTCCTCGCAGGTAAGTTGGGATTCTTCCTTTACGCGGTCGCAGCCGCCATTGTAAAGTCGACCAGCTGAACTCCCAGTTGAAATATCCATATCAAACATTCCGAAATTAAAGATGTTAGACGGACCTTTTCTATTTTACTTGCAAAGAATATTTATTAAAACTTAAATGTATAACATCTTAATGATACTACAACCTCTTCTGTGCAATAATAATAAGTTCAGTAATATACTGCATAACTCTTATCCAATCATATACAGCCTACCCATTCGGAATTGAACAAGGTGTTTTTTAGGCAAAGATGCTTTAACGGGATTGGCTTACAAGGGGACCAAGGTACTTTCATTAAAGTAAGAGCCACGGGGAATCGTGAATGGATGTAATGGGGCCGGCCTATTCACTCACAATCACAAGCCTGTGGCAGGTAAAGCAGATAGTACAAACTCTATGTTCCTCAATTTTAACGTTGGAATACAAATATGAAAGCGTTGGCAGGCTTCCTTACCTAACAAATAGTTCAGCTTGGATGACAGAAAGGCTTGAAGCCCGGCAACAAAGACAAAATTTACCTGAATCCACTGCCAACGTCTCTTCAACTAATAACTTTGAGTGTAATTAACTTTAGATGACTCCAAATGCCGGAGAACGTGATGCTACTAATGGACTTCAATGCATTCTTTTATGGAAGGTAGAATACCTTTTATCTTGAGATAATGAAACTCAAGGTTGATTAACTTAAATGGGATCAGCTAGTTATATGTCATTTATTCAATTCACTATACGTCATACGGCCTAGTAGTTGGTCTAAAGTAAAAAAATTACTTACAAATAAATATTACAATACAATAGCGCAGTAAATAAATAGGCTGCACTCACCCGGTTTGTAGTTGTAGTTGGTTGAGTTGTAGTTGATACGGGAACTCCTGTTGGTGGTAGTTCGGGGGGAGGTAGTTCGGCTGGGTCCAATGCGTCATTAAGAATCGATGCAATATTAGCGGCAAGTTGAGAAGCGTTCCGAGAACTTCCTAACAATTCAGTAAGTATTTATCAGGGTTAAGTACCACAACCACCATTAACTATCTATTATTGAGACACCCATGAGAGATTCTTTCATTTAATTGTATATTACATTTGTGTGTCAGAAAGGTAGGGAAAGTGAACCCAAAAGAATTCGATCTCAGCAAGGCCGGGCGAGATTCGTGGTGTCATGAATGCTTTAAAGGAACCAAAGAACCTATTCAGTAACCAAATACCTGTAAGTCGTGAGATATTGTGGGTACAAACCTAACGGCCGAAGAAAACTTTGCTTGATTTTACATCAAAAGTCTATAAGAGCATAACCTAACCTTCATGTAGAACTTTGGTGAAGTTGTTTGCTATCTGGACCTCTAACGCCTCTAGTAACGTGTCTATGTAAGCGACGGGATCTTGGGCTGCATCAGGTAGTACTGGCGGGCGGACCTGCCGAATATTAAATCATTAAGTATTATTATAAATTACTTGTGAAGGAAATAAAATTGATATAAACAAAAAAACAGGGGACTAAAAAATATTGAATATTCTGTATTTGCAGTATCATTCGTTTACAAACCTTTATCTCGCATATAGGGAAGGTATTGAACGCTCCGTATTCATCGAAAACTTCCACTGTTAGGTTTACCAAATGGTCGAACCGTTTATTACCCGGGGGAATTCGAACTGTTACAATCGGCTCGGTGCCGTACGAGAGAACCTGCATGTTACCTGGTTCCTTTATAGCTGAACGAAATATTACAAACGACAAAATATTATTACAATGACAAAGAAAATAGCCAAATTTGAAACGCCGAATTGAATTAAAAATTCACTTCATTTTTTACTTGTTAGTTACTTTTCGTGACAGGCAGTGTTCAAGATTATTAGGAACAACAATTAATACTATATGTGGATTTCGGAGTTGTTTTCAGGGGTTTTTGGAAAATCGAATTAAATCAAAACACTTAAAATATTACATGAGAATGACGAGATATAATTTTTGGTTCATCAAAATTACACCTGGATGTAAATAAAATAAATCAAAATTACACATTTATCCTTTGTTATCTTTTTACTGATTATAGGCCTATATCAAAAAATGTATATATCGTTTTTGTGATATCAATTTTTTTGAAATGTTACGTTACACCGATTTTTTTCTCGAATTTAAAATTTATTACGTATAATATGCATGTACTATGAATTTTTTAAAAAACGGCGGGGTTGGTTGAGCCTTGCAATCTATTTGTTGTAGGTTCGAGCCCCGCCAGGGTCCACTCAGTCTGTCATCCCATGGGGTCGATAAAATGAGTACCAGTTAAATAACTGGGAGCAAATCTTGGGATAGGAGTAGCGCCCACCCCTACCCTCAAGTAGCAGCTATCGAAAGAGGAGCCTTCGGGCCGCCTCCGGCTTGGCCGACTGTTTGCTTTTTTTGAATGTTGGAAAAAAAACTAGAAAATATTATTAAATCACACCTCCCCCACAGTGGAAAATGTATAAATATTCAGATTAAAGTTGTATGTACCTACCAAAAAATGCAAATTTAACAATTTCCCCTCCCTCGTAATCTTCAAAAGTGTCTGAACAATCCAGATCGTAAAATAACTGGTTGTCGAACTCGTGACCAGGCCCCGTAAGAATAGCCAGCTGCGATTGGTTGGAATGTGCCACTGTGCATATGTCACATACCCCAGATAAAGTTGAATCAATGAGTTGCGGTGGTCTATTCACCTGCGGTAACAAGTCATTGATTAGACCATGATGCAAACAGCCAATGGACATACACTAGAATAAAAATCGATTGGGGGGTATCTTCACGAACATAATCCTGGTTGATGGGACAATAACCACTAACCAGTAAGCCTATAGTACCGGTGCTTGAGGCACCAGGTACTACCCGACATCAGGTAATACCGTAGTAGTAGGTGCCTATGCACCAGTAGGATACGACAGTGTAAATGGGAGGAAGGTCCAAAGTCAATAACACAGTTAAATTTTTGACGGGACGAATCGAAATAATTAAATGCAGCTAGACTGTTGCCGCTAGTTAGTACCTGTTGCCTGGGCGGTTAATACTGCGGTAGTACCTGATGCCTAGGCATTTTGTACTACACGGTAATACCTGACGCCTAGGCATTTTGCACTACGGTTGTAATGAGTGCCGAGGCACCAGGTACTACGGTACTCTATTTTCGAGGTAGTATTAGCTGCCTGATACACCGGTATTATATTGGGTTGAAGAAATAAATGGGGCAATGGTACGGAGGCGGATTTACCTATGTGTAGGATACGGTAAGAGTGAATCGGTAGCGTTTATTGGTTGAAGAAACTCGGATGTAGTGATCGATTCCTCCCTCGATCTCAAAAGCGACTGCATAGAACTTTAGGACTGACATCATATCACTGAGTGACATCCTTTATCAAACTAGTACAATCAATGACAGGATTAACACGTACCGTACAGCCGTTTTAATATAAGAACAAGAGCAGATCAGCTGCATTCCATTCAATAAGATGATAACAAACCTTTAAAAACATGGATGTTTGACCGACTCTCACATCACTGTCCGATGGTGTACCTTGGACCCGTAACCTAAAAATTTCGTCACTTTCATCAGTAAACGTTTCGGGAGGAATTGCAATATCATCTGAAATATCGAACAAATAGAATCGTTGTTTTACAATAGGCCTATTCCGTTGATCTATTTAAATATCGTATTACAGTATTAATCCAATGACCGAAATATATTCAGCATTTACTGCATCCTTTACGGCGAGTCCGGTGACAACTTTCGTAATTCGTTTGAATGAATAGGCTAGGCTACACTGTAGGTACCGGTCAGAATGCCATGTCTAGAAACTTTCTGCACATGAATGTTTCGTTTAACTGACCAACAGAAGTTTATCCTCAAATTCAAATTTCCCACTTAACATTGTTTTCTATTTTACTTTCTCAACTTCATCATATGGCAGGGAATTTGAATATGTAATAAAAATAGCTAAACGCTGTGTTGTGATTAGTTGTATGTAGGCGGCATTGACTGCAGAGACATAGAGTGGCTATAAAATACTATTTAATATTTTAATACGTTCCAGAATTTCACTCACCGTTTTCAGGAAATGGCAAAGAATGTGGCGCCCAGCTCAACGACTCAGTATTCCATCGGTCTAAGATCCACAGATATCTCATAGAGTCCTTGTTACCACAGGAACCACTGCACTCTACTAATGACCTACAACAAGACGAGATTGTACTTTGGATACCACCTATATAAAGTATGTTTAGACAATCAACATTCAATAATATCCAAAATCTGCAGTTATTTCGTAATTAATAATTTACTGTGAAGAAGAAAAATAAAGTAAAGTTTTTTAATTTGGGACTACGCACAAAGACTGATGACTCATTACCAGTGCGGTCCCCCCAGAACTATACTCCCCAGAGGAAACTCCAGTACTCATTTAGCTACTATTTTTGGATGTAAGACAGAGATGCGCCCGGACTAGCCCATTTGAAGCATTCGTACCGAAACAAAAACTGCCCTGCCCCACATAGGGATCGAACCTACGACCACCGGAGAGATGAGAATTCAAGTCAACGGATTTAACAATATTGTAATTGTGCTTATATTTTATAAATTTATTTTGTACAGAAATTACGTTTTATTAAATGAACGTAATGTAAAAACATACCGTAGCTACATATTGTATTTATCGTTTTGTCGGGAATGGCCACGCACTCCGTCAAGTATTACATAGAAAACATGGGGCGGTGGTGGGGGTTGGACGCAAATTCCATTTGGTGTATTAACATCCGGTCCCGGCGAATTAACAATGTTAATTTATTATAAATTAAGAAAAATGAGCAGGTCACAGCGGTCCTGTACAAAACATGTAAAAAGGAATATAAATACTGATACTACAAACAATAAACCATACATGATAAGCATACAACAATCTGTACCGGTACTACAATTAAGCATTCAATTTAAATCTGAAATTAAACTTTTCAGCACCATGGGTGATCTTCCACAGTAAACCCTTCCACTCTGTTTCCTAAAGAAATGCCTGTTAACCACCATGGTTGATCTTTCACAGTAAACCCTTCCACTCTGTTTCCTAAAGGAATGCCTGTTCACCACCATGGATGATCTTCCACAGTGAAGCCTTCCACTCTGTATCCTAAAGAATTGCCTGTTAACCACCATGGGTGATCTTCCACAGTAAACCCTTCCACTCTGTTTCCTAAAGAAATTCCTGTTCACCACCATGGGTGATCTTTCACAGTAAACCCTTCCACTCTGATTCCTAAAGGAATGCCTGTTCACCACCATGGGTGATCTTCCACAGTAAACCCCTCCACTCTGTTTCCTAAAGGTATGCCTGTTCACCACCATGGGTGATCTTCCACAGTAAACCCCTCCACTCTGTTTCCTAAAGGTATGCTTGTTCACCACCATGGGTGATCTTCCGCAGTAAACCCTTCCACTCTGTTTCCTAAAGGAATGCCTGTTCACCACCGTTGGTGATCTTCCACAGTAAACCCTTCCACTCTGTTTCCTAAAGGAATGCCTGTTCCCCACCATTGGTGATCTTCCACAGTAAACCCCTCCACTCTGTTTCCTAAAGGTATGCTTGTTCACCACCATGGGTGATCTTCCGCAGTAAACCCTTCCACTCTGTTTCCTAAAGGTATGCCTGTTCACCACCATGGGTGATCTTCCACAGTAAACCCCTCCACTCTGTTTCCTAAAGGTATGCTTGTTCACCACCATGGGTGATCTTCCGCAGTAAACCCTTCCACTGTGTTTCCTAAAGGTATGCCTGTTCACCACCATGGGTGATCTTCCACAGTAAACCCCTCCACTCTGTTTCCTAAAGGTATGCTTGTTCACCACCATGGGTGATCTTCCGCAGTAAACCCTTCCACTCTGTTTCCTAAAGGAATGCCTGTTCACCACCGTTGGTGATCTTCCGCAGTAAACCCTTCCACTCTGTTTCCTAAAGGAATCCCTGTTCACCACCATGGGTGATCTTTCACAGTAAATCCTTCCACTCTGATTCCTAAAGGAATGCCTGTTCACCACCATGGGTGATCTTCCACAGTAAACCCTTCCACTCTGTTTCCTAAAGGAATGCCTGTTCACCACCATGGGTGATCTTCCACAGTAAACCCTTCCACTCTGTTTCCTAAAGGAATGCCTGCTCACAACCATGGGTGATCTTCCACAGTAAACCCCTCCACTCTGTTTCCTAAAGGTATGCCTGTTCAGTGTTCACCACCATGGGTGATCTTCCGCAGTAAACCCTTCCACTCTGTTTCCTAAAGGAATCCCTGTTCACCACCATGGGTGATCTTTCACAGTAAACCCTTCCACTCTGATTCCTAAAGGAATGTCTGTTTACCACCATGGGTGATCTTCCACAGTAAACCCTTCCACTCTGATTCCAAAAGGAATGCCTGTTCTCCACCATGGGTGATCTTCCACAGTAAACCCTTCCACTCTGATTCCTAAAGGAATGCCTGTTCACCACCATGGGTGATCTTCCACAGTAAACCCTTCCACTCTGTTTCATAAAGGAATGCCTGTTCTCCACCATGGGTGATCTTCCACAGTAAACTCTTCCACTCTGTTTCCTAAAGAATTGCCTGTTCACCACCATGGCTGATCTTCCACTGTAAACTCTTCCACTCTGTTTCCTAAAGAAAATCCTGTTCACCACCATGGGTGATCTTCCACAGTAAAACCTTCCACTCTGTTTCCTAAAGGAATGCCTGTTCACCACCATGGGTGATCTTCCACAGTAAACCCTTCCACTCTGATTCCAAAAGGAATGCCTGTTCTCCACCATGGGTGATCTTCCACAGTAAAACCTTCCACTCTGTTTCCTAAAGAATTGCCTGTTCACCACCATGGTATGCCTGTTCAGTGTTCACCACCATGGGTGATCTTCCGCAGTAAACCCTTCCACTCTGTTTCCTAAAGGAATCCCTGTTCACCACCATGGGTGATCTTTCACAGTAAATCCTTCCACTCTGATTCCTAAAGGAATGCCTGTTCACCACCATGGGTGATCTTCCATAGTAAACCCTTCCACTCTGTTTCCTAAAGGAATCCCTGTTCACCACCATGGGTGATCTTCCACAGTAAAACCTTCCACTCTGTTTCCTAAAGAATTGCCTGTTCTCCACCATGGGTGATCTTCCACAGTAAACCCTTCCATTCTGATTCCTAAAGGAATGCCTGTTCACCACCATGGGTGATCTTCCACAGTAAACCCTTCCACTCTGTTTCCTAAAGGAATGCCTGTTCACCACCATGTGTGATCTTCCAAAGTAAACCATTCCACTCTGATTCCAAAAGGAATGCCTGTTCTCCACCATGGGTGATCTTCCACAGTAAACTCTTCCACTCTGTTTCCTAAAGAATTGACTGTTCACCACCATGGCTGATCTTCCACTGTAAACTCTTCCACTCTGATTCCTAAAGGAATGCCTGTCCACCACCATGGGTGATCTTCCACGGTAAACCCTTCCACTCTGTTTCCTAAAGGAATGCCTGTTCACTACCATGGGTGATCTTCCACAGTAAACCCTCCCACTCTGTTTCCTAAAGAAATGCATGTTAACCACCATGGGTGATCTTCCACAGTAAACCCTTCCACTCTGTTTCCTAAAGAAAATCCTGTTAACCACCATGGGTGATCTTCCACAGTAAACCCTCCCACTCTGTTTACTAAAGAAATGCATGTTAACCACCATGGGTGATCTTCCACAGTAAACCCTCCCACTCTGTTTCCTAAAGAAATGCATGTTAACCACCATGGGTGATCTTCCACAGTAAACCCTCCCACTCTGTTTCCTAAAGAAATGCATGTTAACCACCATGGGTGATCTTCCACAGTAAACCCTCCCACTCTGTTTCCTAAAGAAATGCATGTTAACCACCATGGGTGATCTTCCACAGTAAAACCTTCCACTCTGTTTCCTAAAGAATTGCCTGTTCACCACCATGGGTGATCTTCCACAGTAAACCCTCCCACTCTGTTTCCTAAAGAAATGCATGTTAACCACCATGGGTGATCTTCCACAGTAAACCCTTCCACTCTGTTTCCTAAAGAAAATCCTGTTAACCACCATGGGTGATCTTCCACAGTAAACCCTCCCACTCTGTTTCCTAAAGAAATGCATGTTAACCACCATGGGTGATCTTCCACAGTAAACCCTCCCACTCTGTTTCCTAAAGAAATGCATGTTAACCACCATGGGTGATCTTCCACAGTAAACCCTCCCACTCTGTTTCCTAAAGAAATGCATGTTAACCACCATGGGTGATCTTCCACAGTAAAACCTTCCACTCTGTTTCCTAAAGAATTGCCTGTTCACCACCATGGGTGATCTTCCACAGTAAACCCTCCCACTCTGTTTCCTAAAGAAATGCATGTTAACCACCATGGGTGATCTTCCACAGTAAACCCTTCCACTCTGTTTCCTAAAGAAAATCCTGTTAACCACCATGGGTGATCTTCCACAGTAAACCCCGCCACTCTGTTTCCTAAAGGTATGCCTGTTCAGTGTTCACCACCATGGGTGATCTTCCGCAGTAAACCCTTCCACTCTGTTTCCTAAAGGAATCCCTGTTCACCACCATGGGTGATCTTCCACAGTAAACTCTTCCACTCTGATTCCTAAAGGAATCCCTGTTCACCACCATGGGAGATCTTCCGCAGTAAACCCTTCCACTCTGTTTCCTAAAGGAATCCCTGTTCACCACCATGGGTGATCTTCCACAGTAAACTCTTCCACTCTGATTCCTAAAGGAATCCCTGTTCACCACCATGGGTGATCTTCCGCAGTAAACCCTTCCACTCTGTTTCGTAAAGGAATGCCTGTTCACCACCATGGGTGATCTTCCACAGTAAACCCTTCCACTCTGTTTTCTAAAGCAATGCCTGTTCACCACCATGGGTGATCTTTCACAGTAAATCCTTCCACTCTGATTCCTAAAGGAATGCCTGTTCACCACCATGGGTGATCTTCCACAGTAAACCCTTCCACTCTGATTCCTAAAGGAATCCCTGTTCACCACCATGGGTGATCTTTCACAGTAAACCCTTCCACTCTGATTCCTAAAGGAATCCCTGTTCACCACCATGGGTGATCTTCCACAGTAAACCCTTCCATTCTGATTCCTAAAGGAATGCCTGTTCACCACCATGGGTGATCTTCCACAGTAAACCCTTCCACTCTGATTCCTAAAGGAATGCATGTTCACCACCATGGGTGATCTTCCACAGTAAACCCTTCCACTCTGATTCCAAAAGGAATGCCTGTTCTCCACCATGGGTGATCTTCCACAGTAAACCCTTCCACTCTGATTCCTAAAGGAATGCCTGTTCACCACCATGGGTGATCTTCCACAGTAAACCCTTCCACTCTGTTTCATAAAGGAATGCCTGTTCTCCACCATGGGTGATCTTCCACAGTAAACTCTTCCACTCTGTTTCCTAAAGAATTGCCTGTTCACCACCATGGCTGATCTTCCACTGTAAACTCTTCCACTCTGTTTCCTAAAGAAAATCCTGTTCACCACCATGGGTGATCTTCCACAGTAAAACCTTCCACTCTGATTCCTAAAGGAATGCCTGTTCACTGCCATGGGTGATCTTCCACAGTAAAACCTTCCACTCTGTTTCCTAAAGAATTGCCTGTTCACCACCATGGTATGCCTGTTCAGTGTTCACCACCATGGGTGATCTTCCGCAGTAAACCCTTCCACTCTGTTTCCTAAAGGAATCCCTGTTCACCACCATGGGTGATCTTCCACAGTAAACCCTTGCACTCTGATTCCTAAAGGAATGCCTGTTCACCACCATGGGTGATCTTCCATAGTAAACCCTTCCACTCTGTTTCCTAAAGGAATCCCTGTTCACCACCATGGGTGATCTTCCACAGTAAACCCTTCCACTCTGATTCCAAAAGGAATCCCTGTTCACCACCATGGGTGATCTTCCACAGTAAATCCTTCCACTCTGATTCCTAAAGGAATGCCTTTTCACCACCATGGGTGATCTTCCACAGTAAACCCTTCCACTCTGTTTCCTAAAGGAATGCCTGTTCACCACCATGGGTGATCTTCCACAGTAAACCCTTCCACTCTGATTCCTAAAGGAATGCCTGTTAACCACCATGGGTGATCTTCCACAGTAAACCCTCCCACTCTGTTTCCTAAAGAAATGCATGTTAACCACCATGGGTGATCTTCCACAGTAAAACCTTCCACTCTGTTTCCTAAAGAATTGCCTGTTCACCACCATGGGTGATCTTCCACAGTAAACCCTCCCACTCTGTTTCCTAAAGAAATGCATGTTAACCACCATGGGTGATCTTCCACAGTAAACCCTTCCACTCTGTTTCCTAAAGAAAATCCTGTTAACCACCATGGGTGATCTTCCACAGTAAACCCTCCCACTCTGTTTCCTAAAGAATTGCATGTTAACCACCATGGGTGATCTTCCACAGTAAACCCTTCCACTCTGTTTCCTAAAGAAAATCCTGTTAACCACCATGGGTGATCTTCCACAGTAAACCCTCCCACTCTGTTTCCTAAAGAAATGCATGTTAACCACCATGGGTGATCTTCCACAGTAAACCCTCCCACTCTGTTTCCTAAAGAAATGCATGTTAACCACCATGGGTGATCTTCCACAGTAAACCCTCCCACTCTGTTTCCTAAAGAAATGCATGTTAACCACCATGGGTGATCTTCCACAGTAAAACCTTCCACTCTGTTTCCTAAAGAATTGCCTGTTCACCACCATGGGTGATCTTCCACAGTAAACCCTCCCACTCTGTTTCCTAAAGAAATGCATGTTAACCACCATGGGTGATCTTCCACAGTAAACCCTTCCACTCTGTTTCCTAAAGAAAATCCTGTTAACCACCATGGGTGATCTTCCACAGTAAACCCCGCCACTCTGTTTCCTAAAGGTATGCCTGTTCAGTGTTCACCACCATGGGTGATCTTCCGCAGTAAACCCTTCCACTCTGTTTCCTAAAGGAATCCCTGTTCACCACCATGGGTGATCTTCCACAGTAAACTCTTCCACTCTGATTCCTAAAGGAATCCCTGTTCACCACCATGGGTGATCTTCCGCAGTAAACCCTTCCACTCTGTTTCCTAAAGGAATCCCTGTTCACCACCATGGGTGATCTTCCACGGTAAACCCTTCCACTCTGTTTCCTAAAGGAATGCCTGTTCACTACCATGGGTGATCTTCCACAGTAAACCCTCCCACTCTGTTTCCTAAAGAAATGCATGTTAACCACCATGGGTGATCTTCCACAGTAAACCCTTCCACTCTGTTTCCTAAAGAAAATTCTGTTAACCACCATGGGTGATCTTCCACAGTAAACCCTCCCACTCTGTTTACTAAAGAAATGCATGTTAACCACCATGGGTGATCTTCCACAGTAAACCCTCCCACTCTGTTTCCTAAAGAAATGCATGTTAACCACCATGGGTGATCTTCCACAGTAAACCCTCCCACTCTGTTTCCTAAAGAAATGCATGTTAACCACCATGGGTGATCTTCCACAGTAAACCCTCCCACTCTGTTTCCTAAAGAAATGCATGTTAACCACCATGGGTGATCTTCCACAGTAAAACCTTCCACTCTGTTTCCTAAAGAATTGCCTGTTCACCACCATGGGTGATCTTCCACAGTAAACCCTCCCACTCTGTTTCCTAAAGAAATGCATGTTAACCACCATGGGTGATCTTCCACAGTAAACCCTTCCACTCTGTTTCCTAAAGAAAATCCTGTTAACCACCATTGGTGATCTTCCACAGTAAACCCTCCCACTCTGTTTCCTAAAGAAATGCATGTTAACCACCATGGGTGATCTTCCACAGTAAACCCTCCCACTCTGTTTCCTAAAGAAATGCATGTTAACCACCATGGGTGATCTTCCACAGTAAGCCCTCCCACTCTGTTTCCTAAAGAAATGCATGTTAACCACCATGGGTGATCTTCCACAGTAAAACCTTCCACTCTGTTTCCTAAAGAATTGCCTGTTCACCACCATGGGTGATCTTCCACAGTAAACCCTCCCACTCTGTTTCCTAAAGAAATGCATGTTAACCACCATGGGTGATCTTCCACAGTAAACCCTTCCACTCTGTTTCCTAAAGAAAATCCTGTTAACCACCATGGGTGATCTTCCACAGTAAACCCCGCCACTCTGTTTCCTAAAGGTATGCCTGTTCAGTGTTCACCACCATGGGTGATCTTCCGCAGTAAACCCTTCCACTCTGTTTCCTAAAGGAATCCCTGTTCACCACCATGGGTGATCTTCCACAGTAAACTCTTCCACTCTGATTCCTAAAGGAATCCCTGTTCACCACCATGGGTGATCTTCCGCAGTAAACCCTTCCACTCTGTTTCCTAAAGGAATCCCTGTTCACCACCATGGGTGATCTTCCACAGTAAACTCTTCCACTCTGATTCCTAAAGGAATCCCTGTTCACCACCATGGGTGATCTTCCGCAGTAAACCCTTCCACTCTGTTTCGTAAAGGAATGCCTGTTCACCACCATGGGTGATCTTCCACAGTAAACCCTTCCACTCTGTTTTCTAAAGCAATGCCTGTTCACCACCATGGGTGATCTTTCACAGTAAATCCTTCCACTCTGATTCCTAAAGGAATGCCTGTTCACCACCATGGGTGATCTTCCACAGTAAACCCTTCCACTCTGATTCCTAAAGGAATCCCTGTTCACCACCATGGGTGATCTTTCACAGTAAACCCTTCCACTCTGATTCCTAAAGGAATCCCTGTTCACCACCATGGGTGATCTTCCACAGTAAACCCTTCCATTCTGATTCCTAAAGGAATGCCTGTTCACCACCATGGGTGATCTTCCACAGTAAACCCTTCCACTCTGATTCCTAAAGGAATGCATGTTCACCACCATGGGTGATCTTCCACAGTAAACCCTTCCACTCTGATTCCAAAAGGAATGCCTGTTCTCCACCATGGGTGATCTTCCACAGTAAACCCTTCCACTCTGATTCCTAAAGGAATGCCTGTTCACCACCATGGGTGATCTTCCACAGTAAACCCTTCCACTCTGTTTCATAAAGGAATGCCTGTTCTCCACCATGGGTGATCTTCCACAGTAAACTCTTCCACTCTGTTTCCTAAAGAATTGCCTGTTCACCACCATGGCTGATCTTCCACTGTAAACTCTTCCACTCTGTTTCCTAAAGAAAATCCTGTTCACCACCATGGGTGATCTTCCACAGTAAAACCTTCCACTCTGATTCCTAAAGGAATGCCTGTTCACTGCCATGGGTGATCTTCCACAGTAAAACCTTCCACTCTGTTTCCTAAAGAATTGCCTGTTCACCACCATGGTATGCCTGTTCAGTGTTCACCACCATGGGTGATCTTCCGCAGTAAACCCTTCCACTCTGTTTCCTAAAGGAATCCCTGTTCACCACCATGGGTGATCTTCCACAGTAAACCCTTGCACTCTGATTCCTAAAGGAATGCCTGTTCACCACCATGGGTGATCTTCCATAGTAAACCCTTCCACTCTGTTTCCTAAAGGAATCCCTGTTCACCACCATGGGTGATCTTCCACAGTAAACCCTTCCACTCTGATTCCAAAAGGAATCCCTGTTCACCACCATGGGTGATCTTCCACAGTAAATCCTTCCACTCTGATTCCTAAAGGAATGCCTTTTCACCACCATGGGTGATCTTCCACAGTAAACCCTTCCACTCTGTTTCCTAAAGGAATGCCTGTTCACCACCATGGGTGATCTTCCACAGTAAACCCTTCCACTCTGATTCCTAAAGGAATGCCTGTTAACCACCATGGGTGATCTTCCACAGTAAACCCTCCCACTCTGTTTCCTAAAGAAATGCATGTTAACCACCATGGGTAATCTTCCACAGTAAAACCTTCCACTCTGTTTCCTAAAGAATTGCCTGTTCACCACCATGGGTGATCTTCCACAGTAAACCCTCCCACTCTGTTTCCTAAAGAAATGCATGTTAACCACCATGGGTGATCTTCCACAGTAAACCCTTCCACTCTGTTTCCTAAAGAAAATCCTGTTAACCACCATGGATGATCTTCCACAGTAAACACTTCCACTCTGTATCCTAAAGAATTGCCTGTTAACCACCATGGGTGATCTTCCACAGTAAACCCTTCCACTATGTTTCCTAAAGGAATGCCTGTTCACCACCATGGGTGATCTTCCACAGTAAACCCTTCCACTCTGTTTCCTAAAGAAATGCCTGTTCACCACCATGGGTGATCTTCCACAGTAAACCCTTCCACTCTGTTTCCTAAAGAAATGCCTGTTCACCACCATGGGTGATCTTCCACAGTAATCTTTCTTTCCACTCTGTTTCCAACGTTATCTTGAGAGTCAGATGTAATATCATTATTAATTATTTTATCAATAATATTATTTAGTTTTTAAAAACAAAATACCTACCTGAATATTCCGATGGTATTAATCACATTAACTTGCTTAGGCCCGTTGTAGTCGGCAATGACCTGTGATATGAGTATGCACGTTGTTCCGCCCTTACAACTGCAATAAAAATGATAGAATTAATATAGTCTAGACTAGATCATGCAGTTTATGACACGAATGTGGGCCACGAACTCTAAATATGACACTTCGAGTAGCTGTAAAGTTAGTGGACGTGGTCACTCCTCCTAGCGGCCGACAGAGGAAATACAGAAGTATGAAGGGACGCAGCAAACTTCGCCCGAGAGCAATCTTCACCCGGAGCAATCTTTCGCCCTCCAAATGAGTGCTAACAACCTCGTTTAATGTTTTGGTGGGAAAAATTCATCTCTGTAACCTATCGCGTCTGTAGCCTTCTCCCTTCCTCCAATCGGGCGAATATTGGACGCAGGCGAAGATTTCACACGGGCGAAGGTTGGACGCGAGCGAAGATTGCACCAAACCAATATTGATATGTGTCCATATTTCTAGACTTTTGATGACTTTTGATACATTTTTACCAAGTTAGGGTTCCATTTCATCGAAAGTTTGACGGACTTATTAGCATTCAAACGACGAAGTTCAACGAAGTTCACCCAGTCTTCGTGGCTCGTCCCAAAACGTTCTTAATAACTGTTTCCGGTTCATATCACACACATTCTTTATGAAGGGATGTATTTCTGGCAACATGAATATATAATATATTTAAATAAAACATTTTTTTTTACATAAAATTTAAATTTCTCTCTACAGTGAATAAGTAGTAAACATATATTGATTGAAAATATAATATAAAGAAGTTATAAACAAAATATTTATAGATAAAATTAAGGCAACATTTATAAAGGGCGACCTAGACAAGTAAAGTCAATGAAGGAGTCTATAGCCTCCCTCTACACTGACTGTCTAATATAATAAAATACCGGGAATATCGGACGAACGAGTTGTTATCTGAGGGATATGTAAAGGGAAAGACACCCCTCCCCCCCCCCCCCCATCACCATGGAAGCAACTGACTCATAAGAATGGCCACATAATTACGCGGCTACACGCCACGGATTTCACCATAAACTATGCGGTAACGGTGTCCATTCCCACATACTTGCACCAGAATGCATCTACCGCTACTGCCTACCGCATGCATCTACCGCTACTGCCTACCGCATGCATCTACCGCTACTGCCTACTGCATGCATCTACCGCTACTGCCTACTGCATGCATCTTCCGTTACTGCCTACTGAATGCATCTACCGCTACTGCCTACTGAATGCATCTACCGCTACTGCCTACTGCATGCATCTACCGCTACTGCCTACTGTATGCATCTACCACTACTGCCTACTGTATGCATCTACCGCTACTGCCTACTGCATGCATATACCGCTACTGCCTACTGCATGCATCTACCGCTACTGCCTACTGCATGCATCTACTGCTACTGCCTACTGCATACATCTACCGCTACTGCCTACTGCATGCATACACCGCTACTGCCTACTGCATGCATCTGCCGCTACTGCCTACTGCATGCATCTACTGCTACTGCCTACTGCATACATCTACCGCTACTGCCTACCGCATGCATCTGCCGCTACTGCCTACTGCATGTATCTACCGCTACTGCCTACTGCATGCATCTACCGCTACTTCATACTGCATGTATCTACCGCTACTGCCTACTGCATGTATCTACCGCTACTGCCTACTGTATGCATCTACCGCTACTGCCTACCGCATGCATCTGCCGCTACTGCCTACTGCATGTATCTACCGCTACTGCCTACTGCATGCATCTACCGCTACTGCCTACTGCATGCATCTACCGCTACTGCCTACTGCATGCATCTGCCGCTACTGCCTACTACATGCATCTACCGTTACTGCCTACTGCATGCATCTACCGCTACTGCCTACCGCATGCATCTGCCGCTACTGCCTACTGCATGCATCTACCGCTACTGCCTACTGTATGCATCTACCGCTACTGCCTACTGCATGCATCTACCGCTACTGCCTAATGCATGCATCTACCGCTACTGCCTACCGCATGCATCTGCCGCTACTGCCTACTGCATGCATCTACCGCTACTGCCTAATGCATGCATCTACCGCTACTGCCTACCGCATGCATCTGCCGCTACTGCCTACCGCATGCATCTACCGCTACTGCCTACTGCATGCATCTACCGCTACTGCCTACTGTATGCATCTACCGTTACTGCCTACTGCATGCATCTACCGCTACTGCCTACTGCATGCATCTACCGCTACTGCCTACTGTATGCATCTACCGTTACTGCCTACTGCATGCATCTACCGCTACTGCCTACTGCATGCATCTGCCGCTACTGCCTACTGCATGCATCTACCGTTACTGCCTACTGCATGCATCTGCCGCTACTGCCTACTGCATGCATCTACCGCTACTGCCTACTGCATGCATCTACCGCGACTGCCTACTGCATGTATCTACCGCTACTGCCTACGGCATGCATCTTCCGCTACTGCCTACTGCATGCATCTACCGCTACTGCCTACTGCATGCATCTACCGCTACTGCCTACTGCATGCATCTACCGCTACTGGCTACTGCATGCATCTGCCGCTACTGCCTACTGCATGCAGCTACCGCTACTGGCTACTGCATGCATCTGCCGCTACTGCCTACTGCATGCATCTACCGTTACTGCCTACTGCATGCATCTGCCGCTACTGCCTACTGCATGATCTACCGCTACTGCCTACTGCATGCATCTACCGCTACTGCCTACTGTATGCATCTGCCGCTACTGCCTACTGCATGCATCTACCGCTACTGCCTACTGCATGTATCTACCGCTACTGCCTACTGCATGCATCTACCGCTACTGCCTACTGCATGCATCTACCGCTACTGCCTACTTTATGCATCTACCGCTACTGCCTACTTTATGCATCTACCGCTACTGCCTACTTTATGCATCTACCGATACTGCCTACTGCATGCATCTACCGCTACTGCCTACTGCATGCATCTGCCGCTACTGCCTACTGCATGCATCTACCGCTACTGCCTACTGCATGTATCTACCGCTACTGCCTACTGCATGCATCTACCGCTACTGCCTACTGCATGCATCTACCGCTACTGCCTACTGCATGCATCTACCGCTACTGCCTACTGCATGCATCTGCCGCTACTGCCTACTGCATGCATCTACCGTTACTGCCTACTGCATGCATCTGCCGCTACTGCCTACTGCATGCATCTACCGCTACTGCCTACTGCATGTATCTACCGCTACTGCCTACTGCATGCATCTACCGCTACTGCCTACTGCATGCATCTACCGCTACGGCCTACTGCATGCATCTGCCGCTACTGCCTACTGCATGCATCTACCGCTACTGCCTACTGCATGCATCTACCGCTACTGCCTACTGCATGTATCTACCGCTACTGCCTACTGCATGCATCTACCGCTACTGCCTACTGCATGCATCTACCGCTACTGCCTACTGCATGTATCTACCACTACTGCCTACTGCATGCATATACCGCTACTGCCTACTGCATGCATCTGCCGCTACTGCCTACTGCATGCATCTACCGCGACTGCCTACTGCATGTATCTACCGCTACTGCCTACGGCATGCATCTTCCGCTACTGCCTACTGCATGCATCTACCGCTACTGCCTACTGCATGCATCTACCGCTACTGCCTACTGCATGCATCTACCGCTACTGGCTACTGCATGCATCTGCCGCTACTGCCTACTGCATGCAGCTACCGCTACTGGCTACTGCATGCATCTGCCGCTACTGCCTACTGCATGCATCTACCGTTACTGCCTACTGCATGCATCTGCCGCTACTGCCTACTGCATGATCTACCGCTACTGCCTACTGCATGCATCTACCGCTACTGCCTACTGTATGCATCTGCCGCTACTGCCTACTGCATGCATCTACCGCTACTGCCTACTGCATGTATCTACCGCTACTGCCTACTGCATGCATCTACCGCTACTGCCTACTGCATGCATCTACCGCTACTGCCTACTTTATGCATCTACCGCTACTGCCTACTTTATGCATCTACCGCTACTGCCTACTTTATGCATCTACCGATACTGCCTACTGCATGCATCTACCGCTACTGCCTACTGCATGCATCTGCCGCTACTGCCTACTGCATGCATCTACCGCTACTGCCTACTGCATGTATCTACCGCTACTGCCTACTGCATGCATCTACCGCTACTGCCTACTGCATGCATCTACCGCTACTGCCTACTGCATGCATCTACCGCTACTGCCTACTGCATGCATCTGCCGCTACTGCCTACTGCATGCATCTACCGTTACTGCCTACTGCATGCATCTGCCGCTACTGCCTACTGCATGCATCTACCGCTACTGCCTACTGCATGTATCTACCGCTACTGCCTACTGCATGCATCTACCGCTACTGCCTACTGCATGCATCTACCGCTACGGCCTACTGCATGCATCTGCCGCTACTGCCTACTGCATGCATCTACCGCTACTGCCTACTGCATGCATCTACCGCTACTGCCTACTGCATGTATCTACCGCTACTGCCTACTGCATGCATCTACCGCTACTGCCTACTGCATGCATCTACCGCTACTGCCTACTGCATGTATCTACCACTACTGCCTACTGCATGCATATACCGCTACTGCCTACTGCATGCATCTGCCGCTACTGCCTACTGCATGCATATACCGCTACTGCCTACTGCATGCATCTACCGCTACTTCCTACTGCATGCATCTGCCGCTACTGCCTACTGCATGCATCTACCGCTACTGCCTACTGCATGTATCTACCACTACTGCCTACTGCATGCATATACCGCTACTGCCTACTGCATGCATCTGCCGCTACTGCCTACTGCATGCATATACCGCTACTGCCTACTGCATGCATCTACCGCTACTTCCTACTGCATGCATCTGCCGCTACTGCCTACTGCATGCATCTACCGCTACTGCCTACTGCATGCATCTACCGCTACTGCCTACTGCATGCATCTACCGCTACTGCCTACTGCATGCATCTACCACTACTGCCTACTGCATGCATATACCGCTACTGCCTACTGCATGCATCTGCCGCTACTGCCTACTGCATGCATATACCGCTACTGCCTACTGCATGCATCTGCCGCTACTGCCTACTGCATGCATCTACCGCTACTGCCTACTGCATGCATATACCGCTACTGCCTACTGCATGCATCTACCGCTACTGCCTACTGCATGCATCTACCGCTACTGCCTACTGCATACATCTACCGCTACTGCCTACTGCATGCATCTACTGCTACTGGCTACTGCATGCATCTACCGCTACTGGCTACTGCATGCATCTACCGCTACTGCCTACTGCATGCATCTACCGCTACTGCCTACTGCATGCATCTACCGCTACTGCCTACTGCATGCATCTACCGCTACTGCCTACTGCATGCATATACCGCTACTGCCTACTGCATGCATATACCGCTACTGCCTACTGCATGCATCTGCCGCTACTGCCTACTGCATGCATCTACCGCTACTGTCTACTGCATGCATATACCGCTACTGCCTACTGCATGCATCTACCGCTACTGCCTACTGTATGCATCTACCGCTACTGCCTAATGCATGCATATACCGCTACTGCCTACTGCATGCATCTACTGCTACTGGCTACTGCATGCATCTACCGCTACTGCCTACTGCATGCATCTACCGCTACTGCCTACTACATGCATCTACCGCTACTGCCTACTGCATGCATATACCGCTACTGCCTACTGCATGCATTCTACCGCTACTGCCTACTGCATGCATCTACCGCTACTGCCTACTGCATGCATCTACCCCGCTACAGCCTACTGCATGCATATACCGCTACTGCCTACTGCATGCATCTACTGCTACTGGCTACTACATGCATCTACCGCTACTGCCTACTGCATGCATCTACCGCTACTGCCTACTGCATGCATCTACCGCTACTGCCTACTGCATGCATCTACCGCTACTGCCTACTGCATGCATATACCGCTACTGCCTACTGCATGCATCTACTGCTACTGGCTACTGCATGCATCTACCGCTACTGCCTACTGCATGCATCTACCGCTACTGCCCACTGCATGCATCTACCGCTACTGCCTACTGCATGCATCTACCGCTACTGCCTACTGCATGCATATACCGCTACTGCCTACTGCATGCATCTACCGCTACTGCCTACTGCATGCATCTACCGCTACTGCCTACTGCATGCATCTACCGCTACTGCCTACTACATGCATCTGCCGCTACTGCCTACTGCATGCATCTACCGCTACTGCATACCGCATGCATCTACCGCTTCTGCCTACTGCATGCATCTACCGCTACTGCCTACTGTATTCATCTACCGCTACTGCCTACTGCATGCATCTACCGCTACTGCCTACTACATGCATCTACCGCTACTGCCTACTGCATGTATCTACCGCTACTGCCTACTGCATGTATCTACCGCTACTGGCTACTGCATGCATCTACCGCTACTGCAATCAGTGTTGCAGTGATCGCCTCCATATCTTCCACTGCATCTCATCCCCCTACGTTGCCGAAATTGCATCACATTAATAGACGGTCTTGCCACTTAATGAAGAATTTTAGTAACAATAATTATGTATGCATTACCTAATCTCAAGTTGAGGTGGTACTGATGGCAGAACTTCTAATTCTAAGGTGGCTACGGCGTGTCGATGTGCCGGGTCGATGGTGATGTTGTCGATGTTAAATGTTACCATTATCTCGTAGTTTACACCATGGTTCATATGTACCTGCAGACAGATAAATGTTACCAATATACACCATGTCCTGGAATTTAGTCGTTATTCATGTACCTGCCCCTATTTTAATAAAATTCCATGAAATTAGAAACAGAGATAGTTTGACTTTCCTCCTTCTTAGTGGCTAAGTCAGAATTTTATTTTCACTTTCATTATTTATCTACAATCGTCTCCGACGATATTGCCCCAATCGTACATCAGTTATTCTTAACATTATAGCGGTTTGCTTATACTGTAAGAAAGCTGGCCCTGCAAGGATTACAAATATGTAACACAATCTGAAATTCGTCGCAGAATAGCCGAGATATGGGCGTTCAGCATGGTTTTGCGAGGTTAACTTATTAATAAATACACCATGTTCTAGAACATTTTGTTTATTTATGAATATCAACGTACTAGTATTGATATAGGCATTGCATTGTTGCCCAGCTACTTATGAGGTAAACAAAATGTTCTAGAACAATATGGTGTATTTATTAAGGGGGCTTTATCTTTCAGCAGACACCTCCAATTTTTGGAGGATTAAGAGTTTTGTTTGTATTTATGATTTGAAATTTTTAATATACACCATCTCCCTTAATATAACAAAAATTTTTATGGGGTCGGAGCCCCCCCCCCCCCCAATTTTTTTTAAAATTTCAATGAAATGCTACGAAATGTGGTATGATGATAGATCGACACCTTTTATAACTGGTTGCCTGGCCGGATTTTTCAATTACTCAGTTATTTCCATACAACAAGCCCTTAAAAATGTCTACAGTACTTAGCAATGTTTAACCACACCTCCGTATTAAAGAGGTTTTCTGATTCTGAATCTTCAGATGAAGGTTTGGATGCTGATTTTTAAAGGCTTGTTGTCTGGGTGTATCGAAATAGCTCATAAATTGAAAAATCCGGCCAGACCAGCAGTAAGAAAAGTTGTAATTTTCATACCAAATTTTGTAGCATATGATTGAAGTTTGAAAAAAATTAGGGGGGGGGGGGGTGGCTCCAACCCCCTAATAATGGTTTTTGTATTAAGGTAGATGGTGTATACACCATGTCCTGGAATATAGTGTCGTTATTCAGGTACATGCCCCCCTCCCCCAAAAAAATTTTTTTTTACAAATCTTAATTAGATAGCATGAAATTTGAAACAGAGTGAGTTTCACATCCCTCCTCCTTGCTGGGTGAGCCAGAATGTTTTGTTTAGTTTGTCGGGAAACACATTTATTCGCGAAAATAATGTTACATTTATTTTTATGGAAACATGCCCTAGTAAAATCGTCATATCTCCTAAACTAAACTTGTTGAGAAGTCATAACTTACATATTCGGATTTGCCATTAAAGTCTGCACAAAAATCTACAAAAATAAGGTTTTTGCATTTTTTTTATGCTAAAAAAGGTAAACCATCCCCATCCCCATCCCCATCCCCATCCCCATCCCCATCCCCATCTCCATCCCCATCCCCATCCCCATCCCCATCCCCATCCCCATCCCCATCCCCATCCCCATCCCCATCCCCATCCCCATCCCCATCCCCATCCCCATCCCCATCCCCATCCCCATCCCCATCCCCATCCCCATCCCCATCCCCATCCCCATCCCCATCCCCATCCCCATCCCCATCCCCATCCCCATCCCCATCCCCATCCCCATCCCCATCCCCATCCCCATCCCCATCCCCATCCCCATCCCCATCCCCATCCCCATCCCCATCCCCATCCCCATCCCCATCCCCATCCCCATCCCCATCCCCATCCCCATCCCCATCCCCATCCCCATCCCCATCCCCATCCCCATCCCCATCCCCATCCCCATCCCCATCCCCATCCCCATCCCCATCCCCATCCCCATCCCCATCCCCATCCCATCCCATCCCCATCCCCATCCCCATCCCCATCCCCATCCCCATCCCCATCCCCATCCCATCCCCATCCCCATCCCCATCCCCATCCCCACCCCATCCCCATCCCATCCCATCCCCATCCCATCCCCATCCCATCCCCATCCCATCCCCATCCCATCCCATCCCCATCCCCATCCCCATCCCCATCCCATCCCCATCCCCATCCCCATCCCCATCCCCATCCCCATCCCCATCCCCATCCCCATCCCCATCCCCATCCCATCCATCCCCATCCCCATCCCCATCCCCATCCCCATCCCATCCCATCCCCATCCCCATCCCCATCCCCATCCCCATCCCCATCCCCATCCCCATCCCCATCCCCATCCCCATCCCCATCCCCATCCCCATCCCCATCCCCATCCCCATCCCCATCCCCATCCCCATCCCCATCCCCATCCCCATCCCCATCCCCATCCCCATCCCCATCCCCATCCCCATCCCCATCCCCATCCCCATCCCCATCCCCATCCCCATCCCCATCCCCATCCCCATCCCCATCCCCATCCCCATCCCCATCCCCATCCCATCCCCATCCCCATCCCCATCCCCATCCCCATCCCCATCCCCATCCCCATCCCCATCCCCATCCCCATCCCCATCCCATCCCATCCCCATCCCCATCCCCATCCCCATCCCCATCCCATCCCCATCCCCATCCCCATCCCATCCCCATCCCCATCCCCATCCCCATCCCCATCCCCATCCCCATCCCCATCCCCATCCCCATCCCCATCCCCATCCCCATCCCCATCCCCATCCCCATCCCCATCCCCATCCCCATCCCCATCCCCATCCCCATCCCCATCCCCATCCCCATCCCCATCCCCATCCCCATCCCCATCCCCATCCCCATCCCCATCCCCATCCCCATCCCCATCCCCATCCCCATCCCCATCCCCATCCCCATCCCCATCCCCATCCCCATCCCCATCCCCATCCCCATCCCCATCCCCATCCCCATCCCCATCCCCATCCCCATCCCCATCCCCATCCCCATCCCCATCCCCATCCCCATCCCCATCCCCATCCCCATCCCCATCCCCATCCCCATCCCCATCCCCATCCCCATCCCCATCCCCATCCCCATCCCCATCCCCATCCCCATCCCCATCCCCATCCCCATCCCCATCCCCATCCCCATCCCCATCCCCATCCCCATCCCCATCCCCATCCCTTTAAATAGAATAAATGGCCCGCAGCCGAAGAAAATAAATGCAACATTCAAATGCCCATATCTCAGCTATATTTCAACCAAATTCAAATATTTTTACATATTTGGAATCCTTGCATGGCCAGGTTTCCATTGTTACAAATCCATAAGATTGAAGAATAATCTCGGTGTAACTGGTGCATTATCGATGTAGACAATATTTTCAAACGCTTGTAACTAAATAATGAAAGAGAAGATTATAATTCTGGCTCACCCACTAAGGAGGAGAGAGATGAAATTCAAATTTCATTGAATTTCATTAAGATTTGTAGAAATTTTTTTTTTTTGGGGGGGGGGGGGGGGGGGGATTCAGGTACCTGAATAACTATACTATATTTACTATACTCCAGGACATGTTATATGTAATGGTGAAATATTGTGGGATATGTAATTGTATACATTTCGCAAACATATTACACCCATAAAATAAGACTTATATGTATTATTAAGATGTTATACCGACGGTCGATCTGTAGTTATAATTTCGGAAGAGCCAATCCTCTTAGTCACTACTGATGTATCTTTATTAATTACACTTACCGGAAATGTAATGTCTCCTGTATTGAAGGAAATTCTCCCTGGACCCTCATTAAAGCAACCACCAACATCTGAGGGATCACCTTCGTAAGTCTTGACAGGTGGGTAAGTGTCAATAATATTACCCAATCCATCAACTGGATATGTTTCTGGAATTATCGTTCTACAAAATAAAAACCAATTAATCGTCTTTATAAGAAAAATCCACTTTATCCACTAAATTTTGTAGAAAACAGTCCAATAAAGTATTGCTTTCGCGCACTAATATTACCTTCTACCACTAAAATAGTGGTAGAAAGTTTTTCTATCACTATAGTACGTCATTTAAGCTCAGTGGTCAGAGCACAGAGGTTCTGTGTTATTATTTACCGAGATAGAGACACAGAGGTGGAAGCAGCAAATTTTCGTAAATTCGATTCTTGAATATTTAAATAAAATTTGATCTAATATAATCACAGATGTGGATTTGTGTAGTAAGATATCATATAAAAAATATATCATATGACAATTTGTATAAACCATTTTAATGATAATTCATAAAAAATACCATCATATTCACAATTATTAGAGGATTCCTTTACTATACTGGTACTGCAGTTTAGGTCTCTACTTTAGTTTAAAATACGCATCAATCTATACAAGTAAATCGTTGAATTTTCGTGTCTCCGATAAAAAGAAAACTCCTTGTCACCCATTTCAGTTAACCGAAATTCAGATATTCTGCCCTCGTGTATTGAGATCTTTGCAGTTGATGGCAAAGTGCTTCCTTCCGATACATTTATTTTCTTTCCATAATTATTAATTCCCTTTATTCATTTTAAATAACGATGTAACATCTTCATTCATTACCCTTGGGCTACGTACAGTTGTTGTACTGCAACGGTTACTACCACTATAATACTGTAGGTACTACTAATGACTACCTTATTGATCTACAGTATTGGAATAACTTTTACCTACTTACCTCTCCACTCCAGAATCGTCGATTGATGTCCTTTCCGGTGCTAGTCGTCTGCAATACCATTTGAAATTCTTAAAACTCTAAAATTTAATTACAAATATATTTGTATGGATGTAGGCTGAGCGGATCGTATATCTGATCGAGCCAACATGTACAAAAGTCGGTACCAAAGATTCACGTTCGATTCGTGATAAATGTTGAATGAACTATCAACGCTACAGGGTGGATTGAAAACTGTAAACCGGAAAACATGAAGAACATTCTACTGTACGATTAATGAAGATCAGAAATCATTATTTGTGATGACATCGCGGCCAGCAGCCGCAGCCAGCGGCACTGTGGGGAATTGATCGCAGTGCGGGTGATATCGTAGAGAGGGGGGTGACAGTTGGTTTAGTGGTATCGATAAATAGTATGAGTTCTAGGGTTCAATTATATTTTATTAATATCGGTAGGTCAGAATGATATACGAAAAACAGGTATAAAATAACGGGCAGTGAAAAAAGTTAAAAAAACGGATGCTATTCAATAGGAAGAGCCAACTAACAAAGAAGTACTTTCAGTGCCAAGTTTAATCACTAACTCTTTCAACCCAGACTATAAGCAAACATTAACTGGTTTAAATATAATGTAAATAGGACAATATGATAAAGCTCTCCATAGCGAAAAATATCAACCGGCCCTATTAGGGCTCGAACCCGGTACCTAGGTTTCAAACTTCTGGTTATCATCAGCCGGGTGAGTGTACTGAGCTACCAGGCCGGATGAATATTTCGTTATGGAGTGGAAGATCATATTAAGGCCATACAATCACTCAAAGGAAAGTACAACTTTCGTTATTCCCGTAACGAAATAATCATCCGGCCTGGTAGCTCAGTACACTCACCCGGCTGATGATAACCAGAAGTTTTAAACCTAGGTACCGGGTTCGAGCCCCAATAGGGCCGGTTGATATTTTTTGCTATGGAGAGCATTATCATATTGTCCTATTTACATTATATATTTAATTCACCGCGCCACTCACCCCACAACAATTCACTTATTATTATTAACTGGTTTAGTTTGTAATCTATTACCGCATAAGCTGAAAGATATTCCCAATGCATCCTACGGGAAGATCTACAAGGTTACTCACTCTGCTATGTTAGGTGGCGGGCCAGCTGAATGAATGTTATTTCTGAATTTTTGAAATATATTATTTAATTATCTTTTACAAATAGAATTACTTTTCTGCTTTATGAATAATTTCATCTCAGGTGAAACAGATAGGATGGATTCGACGCAATAAAAATCAATCCCTCTCCAGAGGAAAATCTATGCAAATAACAGCTAATTACACCCAAAAATAATACTGTAACCTGTTCTATTACTACTAGGATCGGCATGCTGCATTGCAGCTGCATTTTTAAGAATGCTGTGCCGGCTTGTCGACCAAATTGCGCCGCCACAACTCCCTATCACCCATGACATCTGCTAGATCATCCGCTTCTTCAAGGCCAGTGTCCTTTAAGATGCGTCCGCGTTTCAAGAAAGTCATCCATGCTTATTCATGCTTATTCACTCCATGAGGCTGCCAAAGTATAAGATTATGCACTGGCTGGTCCTCACGGCGAAAGCAATGTCCTGCAAAGCGGAGGCAATTTTGTTCTAGTGTCAAGCTTGGGGGAACCAATGAGACGCCTCCAATGTTATATAGTGTCTGGTTGGAGATGTGTGCATTGTACTTGACAAAATGAACCCGGCGTAGCATTCTTGTGAATGTGCCATCCAGAGATTTGGTGTCCTCAGCAGTTAGAGCCCAGCATGGACTCCCATAGAGGAGTACTGGAACTACTGCTGATTTAAATAATCGGACCTTAAGTTTCCGATTAATTCTCGGTGACTTCCAAATCCTGGAAAGCCTATTCAAGGCTGCCCATGCCTTTCCCTTACCTGGTCCTCACCTGACTTCCGGATCCATGATCCCAGGTAACAGAAGTCGTCCACATCCTCAAGCATACCATCCTTTGAGCTTATGCTCATCAGATCAGAGACTTGCTGAGGACTTTCAAAGTTAACTGTCAAAATTTTGGTCTTTCTGGAGTTAATAAAAAGACCAACACTAGAAGCAGCCTGTTCTAATGAGCTGATGAGTCGTTGGGCTCCCTCTAGTGATTCTGAGAGTATTCCTAATTCATCAGCAAAGTCTAGATCAGTTAGGTACTTGGCAGGATTTCCTCGACTTCTGGAGCCAGTAGGTGGAGTTATCATCACCCCATCATCATTATGATAATCTAAGAACATGCGTAGAACATATTCAACAACAATTATGAACAAGAATGGTGCAAGTGTGTCTCCCTGGAGGACACCCCATAACACTTCAAATGGTTCTGTGTCACCGTCAACAGTAGACACAAATGTTGTCGAACCATCGTATACTGATCTGATTGCTGCAATAATTTCATCAGGAATCCCATATAATGAAAGTATGCTGAACATACGTGAGCGAGAGACTGAATCAAAGGCCTTGAAGAAGTCAACAAAGATAACAGCCAGATGCCTGTCTTTCTTTTTTGATAACTCTTCAATTATCCTTCTATTCTATAGAATTCTATTGTATAGCTTTGCAGCTATCGAAATCAATGAGATTCCCCGAAAAGAACCATAGAGTGTTAGGTTGCCCTTCTTGGGACCTGGCACCAACTTATTTGTTTTCATTTCTTGTGGGACTCTTGTTGTTCGGTACATGTCTACTATGATGGGATAGATGTGCTTTAAACACTCAGGTATTTTAAACTTCTTTTTCACTTCTGCAAAGGAGATATCGCTAATGGGAATATCTGGGAGTACAGACTCAGACACTTTTACTTCTATAAAGTTATCAGGCAATACCCTGTCATTATTGAGGAGCTTTTCAAAGTGGGCCTTCCAACCATTGGGGCGATCGGCTGGTGATTCAGCCTTAACCTTGGTGGTTGGTTGCCTTTTCCGCCCAGTAAGCAAGTGGATCGATTTCCACGCCTGGGATGATTGCCTGCTGTCGTTATTATCATTGATGGCATCAACCTGTTGGTTTATTAGCTCCTGTAAATTAACAGAGTACTGCCTGTTCAGGGACCTAGATGCAGCCTTAACTGCATTCTTGGCCGCTGTAGTCTGTTTGAGTCGGGACTCTTTCTACGCCTTATAGAGGTCATATCGGCACTTCTGAATTTTGTGGTCAGTCCATGGGGCCTTTTTCCTGTTTCGAGGGTATACAGGAATTATGTTCTATTAGTTATCGTTTTGATTGGAATAACGTGCCTCTGTAACCTGCTCCTGTAGGGATTTGCATGTCTCACCCCCCTGTTTCAGGGAGAAAACATTGTCAGTAAATAATAGATTCTTTAGTTAAAAAGAGTTATTAATATTATAATATACGTATAGACCCTATTGGTAATATATGTAGTTATAAAATATATAGCGCTACTAAATAATAATACATTTTAAATTAATTACTTTTTGTCTATGGACCGTCTTCTTATAGCCCCAGCTTGCTGGCTTTTCTAGTTACATTATTCAGTCAACCCAGAGGGAATTTACTTTAGTCTATTGTGCCATTCTGCTGAATGGATTTGAGCAATTGCGTAGGTTAGTTATAACTGCTAAAATTATGGTACAGTAATTAAAATATGATAACATCTGGACAAACATCAAGTAACAAAGTAACAAATGTCCATGTAAAAGCTTCTGTGGGATGTAACTGGCCCTTCGCCCCGCAACCCAGTTTTTCCCCCATACGCTAAAATACTCTGAAACCTACTGTAAAGGTTTTTCTGGGATATGACTGATTTGTTTTCTTTGCTAACCAGTTCCCCCCTCCAAGGCGTTGGAATCCTTTAGGAGGGATCTGAGCTGTTCGATTGGCCAGCCGGCTTGGGAAGGTTGCCCTAGTTACCCATAGCCCTGCGTTGAGTTAGTTCTGATTTCGACCAATCCCGAGCTACTGAACTGAAATTATCCTGTCTCACTGCTGATTACATGTGTTGAACGGGATTCTTGGAAAATAAGAGAGCTAAAGTCACGGGACTTTTGTTATGATTTTAGACTTTATTATCAGTGTTTTAAGACCGTGTTGAAATAGCGAAATGTTTTCTGCCTTTTATAAGAACATTAGTAGGCTAAATTATAGAAAGCATAGCTATTATCGAAACGATCCATATCGATTTAATTCATTGATCTCATTACTTGCAATCTAATTGTATCTTAACCTACCGTCATACTGCTTTTACTGTTTGTAATTTTGTATCAATATAATTGGATGTTATTAGTTGAAGAATATCAATAATCAACCCGCATTTTCCCAATATCCTTGATACACTACAGGTTAGAGAGAAGGGTTATGTACAACAATTGCGACTTTATTATTGTGTTTGTAGTGAATCTAATGTTGTTTGACAGACACTACCTGAGTCCAGTGCATATCTCTTTATACCTGATCAAAGTCAGTAACTGTCGGCATATCAGTGAGCAGTGTTGTGCGTTACCGGTAGCGTGCGTGATTGTAAAGTGATTTGGATCTGATAATAAAGCATTCCTAAAGAATGCGCCCTATGCTTGAAATTTAAGCCATATCGTTGTGTGTAGTATCAGTCATAACTCTGTTTACATAGGTAGAGCGCCACGTCCTAAAAGGAACTGCTAATATTTCCCGAAAGTGAATAATATTTGTCAGAGATTATATATTAGTAATCAATCGAATAATACAGTAGGCTTGACCGCAAATAAATTTAAGCCCACGAATCCAGTCTCCCGGTGTTATAAACGGGTCATTTGGACGCGCATGGACTGGCTTCGGCTAATGTTTTTGGTTTGTTTTGTATTAAATCTTATCATCTTACAAAAGGCAGATTATCAATAAAGACATATAAATTTCGGCAGGTTAAACTGCTGAAGGTCTATAAAAGCGCGTACAATAATAGCTATCGATCTTATTTGCGGTAAGCAATAAGATTGAAAATACCGGCACTCCAGTAGGTCAGTAGGCCCAACTGTCATAACCGGTACTATTACCGTAGGTCCGTAGGCCTAACTGTCATAACCGGTACTGCTGTACAAGTGCATTAGTATTATTTCGATTGTGATATTATACATTGGTAGGCTGTTTAAGAAATTAGGGACTGTACACCCCTTGTTTCTTTTGGAGCTTATTTATTTCTGTCAGTTCTTATTTACGTGTAAGTTAGTATTGAGTAGAAGGCGTGTAAGTCTGCTCAGATTGTTCAGATCATTGTAGGCTGGACTGTTGTCTGACTGTTGTTAGGCTTGAAGATTACAGCGTGTGTAGAGAGTCTGATAGGTGCCAGTTAGTAAGTTGGGGCAACTCGTAAGTTGTAAGGTCAACCCCTATAAAGAATAAGCCGCGCTACCTTATTAGCACGCATACTCACTAACAAGTTTCGGAATCTGCATATACTGTGGTTATTTAGGCTTGATAGTAGTCCGTCAGCGTTTATCCTGTATTGTTTGTATAGTCTGTTCAGATACCGTAATATTATTCAGATATTTTGTGGGCTGGATTGTTGCCTAGCTGTTGTTGGGTCTGAAGGAATTGCTACGTGTGTAGAGTAAGTCTGATAAAGTGCCGTTAGTAAGTTGGGGCAGCCATCGCTGTAAGGACAATCCCCTCTTAAAGAATAAGTCGTACTACCGTATTAGCACGCATACTAACTAACAGTTTCAGAATCTGCACATACAGTAGTTTGTTTAGGCTTAGTGGTGGTCTGTCAGCATTTTTAGTTTGTATTTTATTTGAGTATTCTGTACGGGTAGCGTAATATTTATTATTCAGAGTTTATGCAATTACTCGCAACATTCATGTCCCCAAGTTTATTCCTACAGTAATTGTGTTTGTTATACATACCGTTATAGTTAAATTAACCCCAGTACTACACGGGCTGCTTGGCGTAGGTAAAGACTGGTGACTTAGTGCCCCGGTCACTCCAGCAGATGCTGTGGTTCTTTTAACTGTTCAAGTATATTTAACTACTGGTTATCTGTTTTACAAGTACCTGTACCTAATTTAGGGTTTAGTGTACAGTGCTGTCCGAGAGTAATTAGTGTAGGCATTATTGTGTTGTAAAGTAGTTAATAGGCACGCTCGTTCTGGTAGACGGCGGTAATTAACTTCTAGGTAGGAACACTCCGTAGATACATAACGTTGTACCTATAGCGCTACGGCTGTAGGTCGTCAGGCGGTGGTACTTTCCTATCTAGACAACGCAGTATTTACTTCTGCTTATTATTTTCAAATACCGTAGTATCCTGTTCGTTGAAATAACCAGGAGATCTAACCCTTTGTTAGACTGGTTAGTAGTTTCCCTGTAAAATTGCCCTAAAAATTTCTGTACGTAACGTTTTGTGTGTTTATTAGAGATTGTAATCTCACCAATAGTAAGTAACTAGTAAATAAGTAACGTAGGCCAGTAGAATTATTCTGTTTAGTGTCCCATAAGTAGCACTTCACTGAAAGCGCACAGCTTCTGTGTAGTGGTATTTTACCGGAAATAGTAACACCTATTTCAATCTTGTAACAAATCCCTTATCAGGGTATATATATATTATAAATCAACTCCAAAGATTTGTAAATCAGTAGGCCTGCCATACAACAAGTAGGTCTCAATATCAGTTGGACTACTGCTTACATAACGGTAACAGAGTAAACTCAAGTAACTAAGTAACTTATAATTTCAGAAATTCAATTATCCTAAATAATTGATATACCGGTATCTCTAATAGGTTTATTATATTTATTTCTATAAATTTGAGCTGAAATCATACCGGTATTCTGTAATTAATTCTAGTAATAATTATACTTATATATACTATAAGTGTCAGCTGTATACCGGTATTCACGATAGGCCTATTATATATTTATATATATTTGTGCTAAAATTATATATCGGTACTCTGTGACAAATCTAGTCTGTTATACTTATATATACTATAAGTGTATACCGGTATTCTAATATATTGCAATTAATTACCGGTACTAGGCCAACAGTCTTACTGAATTACTAGACTTGCTTTAACTGTAACTATAGCAGTGGGCATTCAACTGTACAATCAAACATGGCTGACCAAACCCAATCACTGTCAGATAGTTTCTTAGAAAGTGCTAGAACGAGTGTTAGACAGGGTCTTAAAAAGATCTGGGACTCAGCTAAGAGTATAGAACGTCTGAGACCGAAGTCCAAGTCCCCTCCTACTGTAAGCAAGGTCATCCCTAGCCCTACAGTAGTAGTATCAGACCCTAGGCTAATCCACCATAGGTCTATCATAGGCACTCGGGCCCAGGTAAAACGGAACCTAGAGGAAGCTGTCCTATCGCAGCAACATCCTGATCACGAACCTAGTCCCCAGCGACCCGATAGCTCCAGTAGTTCGGAGACTGTTGAGCGGACACCCGAACGCGGAGCGAAAATGGTGGATACGGCTTGTGATGAGCGGCCAACCTTTGAAGAATCAACCGACGCCCCTTCTTCTCAAGTAGAAAGCGAAGTGGAAAGCGAAGTGGAAAGCGAAGTGGAAAGCGAAGTGGAAAGCGAATTAACACCAGAAGGACCACAAAAGAGAGATGCAATTGATACCTATTTGTCAGATTATCAGCGATTCATAGGAGACAAGGAGTTGAGAAGAAGACTGCATGGATTTACACCTAATAGTGCAGGGGCTAAGCGTGTATTGGACGAACTCGATGCTGAGATGTTAGCTAAAGATCAAGCTAAATTTGATGAGGAAAGACGCATCGCTAGAGCCCAGCAAACACAAGTCCAGAAAAAACAAATAGAAGATCGAAAGGCAGTAGCAGCGGCAGAGGCAGAGGCA